>CAJHQQ010000690.1:0-153897 GCA_905132885.1 Moricandia moricandioides
GATGAATAACAACACAACAACACAAAACATAGAAACACATTACACACAAAGTCTTCTACTCCTAAACCTATCGATCTCTCTCTCTTTTCTAGCTTAGTATTGGCGAGTAACCTCTGTCTAGTACACGAGATTCACAACATAATAGAGAAAATGGTCGCGTGCTTCCACGTGACTCTTTCCGGAGACTCCTAAAACTCACACGCAACTCCACGCGTTCTTCATGCGAAATTCAAATCTTCAACTATCACTAGACCGCCCACCATGGTCTTATGCGTTTACTCTTCCGTCCTCTGTCACTCTCCGCCATAGCAGAGAAGTAGAGCCTCATGTAACATAATTCCATTTGAAGCCTTCTTTCTCTAACAACCATTGAATCTATTGGAGCTCCATACCAAATTGTCCGAAGTGGTAGCACATCAAAGTCTTATAAAGATTACGAACATCTTCTGTGTTGGAACACTTCCACAAAAAAAGTTCTATCTCTGATGAACATGTACTCAATCTATTAAACTTTTCAAAAAACTTAATTCAACCATTCTTCAAGGATATTTTGCATGAAACCACTATGGAAACAAAGATTGACTCCAATCTCAACAAAGAATCAAGGATAACCAACAACAAAAAAGAATCCTTAATTAGATTCAAACATGATTTGAAAATCAAAAATATTGTTATTCAATCTAATTCCAAAAAAACAAAGAACTATGAAAAATAGTTCGAATTATATTGAATTCACTTCAAAAATTGCCTTGCAAACATTAAAATCCGACAAGCGGAACGAAAAACCCTTTCATATACATCAAAAAGTCTAATTTACATCAAAAAAATAGATCATAAATCCCTCTCCCTTTGAAATATATAAGTTTGATAAGAGGGAAAGAAGAGAAAATAATATCTCACTAAAACAAGAGAGAGAAAGAAGGTTAAGCTTTCAAACGTTTTTATATTAGCTAAATTTTAGGCATTTAAAGAGAATTTTGATCTGTAAAGATACAATTTTTAATCAAAAGTTTTAAAATGTTATAATAAATTATTTAGAAATGACATTTTTAGTTTTATTCCACCTATATGAATTTATCTTTCGATCTTAATTGCTAACATAATTTAAAATGTTACTTTAAGATAAGGAATCTATTTATTGGTGGGTTGTGAAAAGTAACTTTTAATAAAAAATTGAAAATATAGATTTAGAGTAAGGTTAAATTTTAAATCATGTAACAATGTGAGATAAAAAAATTAAAGAAAACTATCATATAATAAAATACTCACTCTAAATTTAAAATTTATTAACATAACTTTTAATATAGTTATTTTTACAGAATATAATATATTCTTATATAAATATAAAAGTTATTTGTATGTTTTAATATCCTGCAGTTAGTTAATTTTTGTAAAGGTTATTATATGAGAATCAAACTAAAATAAATTTTCAAATCCCGTTTAACTTTAGTTTTGGTTTTACTTTTAGTTATTCAAAAAAAAAACAGGATAATTTATTGCACCTTGGTCAGAATTTAATATTATTATATTTAATAATGAATTATATATTAATTTATTAAGGGTAATAGTGATTTTACCATTATAACTTTCAACGTGAAATCTTAGGACTAAAAATCAACTTCAAATATAGTACTATATATTAAAATGGTTTATTTTTTTAATTCATCTCACTTAAAAAGTATTTAGTAAATAATTTATATATTTGATGGAATAAATCCTAAAAACTGCAAAAAATAACACATTAAAATCCAATGTATACTGTATAATATTTGTTGGAAAATTATTGTATATTGAAAATCTGTGAATTTACTTGATTTTTGTGTATATTTATTTAATTTTAAATTTATAAGTAACTGGTAGACTAAGTTATTAATTATTTAAAATTTGTAATAATTTATTTATGTTTATAATATATATACATAAGTAGAATTTTATTTATAAATAAATGAAATATTAATTTAGAATACGATTCTTGTTGTGACAATATTTAGTTAATTATAAAGGAAATACATGTTTAAACTAAAAAGATATTGATAGATTTTATTAAATCAAACCCTAGAAAATATATATAAATTTTTTTTTAGTTATTTCATTGTGGATAAAGTTTTTTTTTTAAAATAAGACTTAAAATACAAAGTCAAACATAAAACTAACCTATGATTTTTTGGAACTTTTATTTGCCATGTTCATCCCCAAAATTTTGGATTATTACGTAAATACCATTATTATTTTTCTCGAAAATGTGTATTTTACTCTATCATCCTCATCTTCATCAAATGTATACAATTTTGTAATTGTCATCAATACATCAACTCCTATGAACAAGCAATTTGAAGCTCTTAATGCATCTAAAAATCAATTTTAATCCTCCTATCTCATTTCTTATACTCAAAAACTACGTCTCTTTCAATTTCTCTTTATTTTCGTCCAAAAAAAACCCAAGTTTTTTATTCTAAACTTTGTAAGGTTCAAACTCATGATTTTTGATCATTAACAAGTGAATCTGTTTTGTGGTTAAATTTTGTGTGCTAAGAGAAACTAATCAAGTTATCTCATTGGTTAGAAATCTCAAATTGATTTTTTTTCTGTTGATCATAAAACTTTCGTGTAAGTCTTCTGGTCGTAGAAGACTTATAAGAAAGTTTTTTGGTTAATTCAAAGGTTATTTTTGCAATTGACTTTATGTGTGTTATCTAGAGACAATTTCTCTATAAGTCTTCCAATTTTTTGTTTGTTAACAAAAAAATCTCAAAAATATTAGAGAAGACTTTCTGGTAAGTCGTTAGGATAAACATGTTAGTTTTACAATTGACCGAATTGTGTTAAAATTTGATTTTCTCTAGACGACTGACACATAAGTATATCATCAGAAGACTTCTGTGTAAGTCTTCGAACTCTCGGTGGAAGTCTTCTCATTGTCGGTGAAAGTCGTCTCATGCTACTTTTGCAATTGAAAATTTAATTTTAATTAGACGTCTTCTATGAAAGTCTTTCGGTAGATGACTTACACGAAAGTCTTCCAAAATTTTATTCTGAGATTCCGCTCAAACTTTTGTTATCACAGAAGACTTACGTGTACGTCGTGTGTCGGAATACTTACATGGAAGTCGTCTAATTAAAATTAAATATTTAAGTTTTATTTTTCAATTGCAAAAGTAACCTAAAACGATTTACTTGGAAGTCCTCTAGTTAAATGTAATATTTAAGTTTTATTTTTATGGTGAAAACTTCCATGTAAGTATTCTAAAAAGTCAAATTTCTGACACAATTCGGTCAATTACAAAACTAACATGTTTATCGTAGAAGACTTACCCGAAAGTTTTCTCTTGTATTTTTGAAAATTTTCCAAAATAAAAGTAAACCAATATTTACAAATGAAGATTTCCAAACAAGTCTAATGTAGACTAGACTTATATGGAAGTCTTCATTTGTAAATTTTCAATTGCAAAAATGACATTAATTCATTTGTAAGTCTTGTGGACGACTTTCGTGGAAATCTTTTACGTCAAAGTTTAATAAACTTTCATTTTCTCTAAAATTATATTTTTTTTTGATATTTTCTTGTTAATTCATGTATATTAGTTGATATTAGAATTTCTGAATGAAATTAATAATTTAATTGGTTTTAACTATAAGGTTCTAACATTCATGTTTATTAATATTTCTAACTAATCCGAGAAGACTTTCGTAGAAGTGTTCTATGTTAGTTTTTGGTCATAAGAGGTTGATTGTAATTTCACTAGCATTTTGAATTATTTTTGCATTTGGTTCAAGTTTGATTATACTTTTGGAGTTAATTAAGTTTTGAGTCATATTTGACAAATTATCTTTATATAAATTTATATGCTTTGCATATTTTGTAATCAAATTTAGTATTATGAAAACAATTTTACTAAAATTCTAAAGATGTGAAAATCTTTGTGTCATAATTCATAACATCGTACTTAAATCTAATGTTAGTTTCATATATGTGCTTATAGTAATTTTTTTTAAATCATTAGTGCACTGATATGATAAATAACTAAAAATATAATAACAAACAAATTGGCACTCGCAATAATTCACATTGTACCTTCTTTTTTTTCTGGGGCCAACAATTCACAATGTACCTTACATTAAAAAATGTGCGGTTGAAATGTTGATCGAAATTAGAGTAAGTAAACAAATTAGGTTTGTTAATCGTGATAATAAACTAATAACACTACTATTATTCTTCCCACATGCCACGTTAATATCAAAAGAAGGAAAAAAGCTGACAAAAAAGTCAAATATATGTTTATCTTATTATTTAGAAAATTCCTTATAAATACTTTATTTTATTTTAATTTAATATAGCAGCATCTAAAAAACCGAGGAATTTCCGCCTACTCTCTCTATATCGCCATCACCGGAAACGCGCCTACTACTACTACTACTCTCTTTCCTCATCCTACGTTTCCTCTCTCTTTAAATTGAGAAAAAAAATTGAATCTTTCACCGAACCCACAAGAAAAGTTCGAGCCTTTCCTCAAAATCTGGTTGGTTCGTCTCGTTCCTGCAGAGAAAACCTGTTTCTGTGGTCACACGTGAGCTGCCATTAATGCCCTTTTTTTGTTTTCTTCTCCAAGGTTCGTTTCCTTTTGCTTTATTGGTTTTTGGCGTTTTTCTTTCTTGCTTCTGTGATTCTTAATCGCATCATCTCTCTTTCTCCCTCCTCGTAGGGTTTTCTATTTCCCCGTAGATCTTTCGTGCTAAATTTCACTTCAAAATCGATGAAATTGATTTGGGGTTGGTCTTGTTTGATTTAAGATATTTATGTTTTTTTTATAATGATTTTTATGCATTGTCATTGTTCATGGGACCGACCGACATTGCTCCGACAAGATTCTCCCAATTCGGGTTTTTTATTTTATTTCTTTAATCTGAAAATGTTCTAAATTCAAAATGGGTTTCTGGGAAAATTTTGAATCTTGCGCTGTAATTCGGTAAAAATTGGGAAAAGTTTTCAACATTCTCATCTGTGTCATGTCCAATTCCTTTTCCAATCATGCTGTCTTTTTCTTTTGTGCATCATAAATCAAGTTTGGTCGTTTTGCAGGTGAATTAGAGCGTTGCTGATCAGACTTGCGTCTCTACGAGCTGAAGTGAATCACAGAATGTTTAATTTTACTCGAGCAAGAAGCCAAGCGAGGCAGAACAGATCTCTGTCTCTTGGAGGTTGATTAAATCTCTTCATTCGTGCTTTTAACCTTTGTGCTGAAATGGGTTTGGTTCTATGATTAGTTTTGGAGATTTAGTTGAAACTTAAGGTCTGTTGCAGCTTTAAAGGGTGAAGAAGCTTATGTGAGTATTTATCTTGTCGGCTGTTAACAGATCTTGGTGATTTTTGGGAATGTAGGACTTGATTACGCAGACCCGAAGAAGAAAAATAATTACTTTGGAAAGTTTCTTTTGACCGCTTCTCTTACAGCCTTGTGCATTTTCATGCTTAAGCAATCTCCAACCTTCAATACTCCCAGTGTGGTACATGCTCCAGTTTTTTTTTTTGTACTGATGAATTATTGTTTGAGTTTCTGAATGGCTTCTTGATTTTTGTTCTTCTGTGTGTTTCAGTTTTCTCGACATGAGCCAGGGGTTACACACGTTCTAGTCACTGGTGGTGCTGGGTATATTGGTTCACATGCAGCTCTTAGGCTTCTTAAGGAGTCATACCGAGTCACCATTGTGGTATCTCCTTCGTTCAGCTGCTTCACTCTTTTTTACTGTATATGTCGATATCCTGGTTGATGTAAATCTCTTTTGTGGTTGAACAGGATAATCTATCACGTGGGAACCTCGGTGCAGTCAAGGTTTTGCAGGAACTGTTTCCGGAACCTGGAAGGCTTCAGTTTATTTATGCTGATCTTGGAGATGCCAAGGCTGTCAACAAGATATTCTCAGAGAACGCCTTTGACGCTGTGATGCATTTTGCTGCTGTTGCGTATGTTGGGGAAAGCACACAGTTCCCTCTTAAGTGAGTATCATTTGAGCTTCTTCCTTAAGTATCTAATCTTTTCTGTTGTGTAGACTAAAAGAAATAACTTGTGTTATGTCAAATTTACAGGTATTATCACAATATTACATCGAACACTTTGGTGGTACTAGAGACAATGGCTGCTCATAGAGTTAAGACTTTGATATACTCAAGCACTTGTGCAACGTATGGGGAGCCTGATACTATGCCAATTACAGAGGAAACTCCTCAGGTGAAGCAAACTTCATATTTATCAACTGTTTTATAGCCAAGTGTTTTTCTTTCTTCAATGCGCTCTAAAAACACGGGTCATTTCAGGTGCCAATCAATCCATATGGTAAGGCTAAGAAGATGGCAGAAGATATCATTTTGGATTTCTCGAAAAACTCAAACATGGCGGTTATGATCCTAAGGTTGGTTTCATTGATCTACTCTTCTAAGTTAATTGCTAGTGGCCTTGTGCATGTTTTCAGTTTTTCCTGAAAGGTTGACAAGCTTCTTTCTCAACTGGCTTGCAGATATTTCAACGTGATAGGGTCTGATCCAGGGGGTAGATTGGGTGAAGCACCAAGGCCTGAGCTGCGAGAGCATGGAAGAATCTCCGGTGCTTGCTTTGATGCTGCACGTGGCATCATGCCTGGTCTCCAGGTAAATCACTTTCTTCATTTCATGAGACCTTTGTCGGAGCTGGCACATGCTGTAGAGAACATGCTCAAAGAATGTTTGCAGCTAGTAGTTTACAGCTGAGCTAAATACATAATTGAGACAGCTCAACTCTTGAGTTTACTTTATTATTTTGATACTAATTGTTTACATTCACGTGGCTACAACCTTTCACTCTTGTTTATTCATAGAGATCTTCTTTTTTATTTTCTTTTGGTAGATCAAAGGAACAGACTACAAAACCTCGGATGGAACTTGCGTAAGGGATTACATTGATGTCACTGACTTGGTTGATGCTCATGTTAAGGCTCTCCAAAAAGCAAAACCCCGTAAAGTCGGAATCTACAATGTTGGTACCGGGAAAGGTATATTGACTTTAGCTTTTAACATTGTTGTTAAAGAATGACAAATAGATTTAGAGACTGAGCTTTTTTTATATAAATGTAGGTAGCTCGGTGAAAGAGTTTGTTGAGGCGTGCAAGAAAGCGACTGGTGTTGAGATCAAGATCGAGTACTTGCCTAGACGCCCAGGTGACTACGCTGAGGTTTATAGTGACCCTAGCAAGATCAGGAAAGAACTTAACTGGACGGCTAGGCACACTAATCTCAAAGAAAGTCTTGAGACTGCTTGGAGATGGCAGAAGCTGCACCGTAATGGCTATGGCTCAACCTCCTCATCTGTCTCGGTTTACTGACTTTCTTCCATTCACTTGGTGATGGATGGATGGATGGAGATTTTGATCCCCAGATGGTACTGATGAGAGGCTTTAGGAGATGATTGTCTTATAATGTTAAATAAGATATAATATCCATATTATAAAATGAGATTTTCATTGATTAGTGTCGCGCTGATATTCATTCTGTAATGGCTTTAGGTTCTGTTAGGAAGCAGCCATTCATTATATTTATGTACTTCTCTCATAATGTTTATTTATTTATTAGTTTTCTCTTCATTTTATTGTCTAAGCTCTGTTTATAGACATTCCAGACATGATTGGTTTATGTTTCATAAGTTGTCTGTTAGATCTTGAATTTCAAGATCTCTAGTACTGTCTACCGGATTCGAAACCCAATGACAAGAATAGCTTCAGTAAGAAGAAATCAAAGAACAATGCAACATGTCCAATGAGAAAAAAAAAAACAGTTCATATACTGATAGTTTCAAGACAGGAGAATAAGATGTTCGTTCATTCTGGTAGATTATAAAGCAAATCGAATCATAATGACTCCTCATGCATATTTTTAGCTGTGAACAATGGGATTTTGAGGTCATTTCAGGCAAAAGATTGAAGCGCTCTCTCGAAGTTATCTTCAGCTGATGCTGCTCGCTTCACAAATACATGTTCTGGATGTGACAGTTTCAGCTGGCTGCAAAAATTGATCAGAAAAGGCGTAATAAGTCAGCTTATTGATGAATTGTTATGCACTAATTGCAGTTTGACTTGATCACTTGAATATTATTAGTATTACCTTAGGTGGAGTGAATATTGTTTCCCCAGATGAATACTGCACACAATTAAGTTTGCAAGAGTTTCTGGGTCTTTACCATCCTGCAATTCGTTACAATATTATTCAAACAAACATAGCCTGGTGACATGATACCAACCGAGTATGGAGTTAATGTAACAAAGAGTAGGTTCATCATCACCCACCTTGTTGAGTGCGTCACGCAGTAGAGTGTCAGCTTCTTCAAAGTTACCCATATGCATGCAGCAAACCGCCTTGCTGTTCAAGATCAAGCTTGTCATTGGGTACCTCTCAGAGAAATCCTGGAAGATAAGATAAGCTTCCTGTATCTTGGAACCCCCCTGAGATCATTCATACAAAGATGAAACAATAACAATCTTCTCTCTACACTATCTATGGAACAGAAGAAAAAGAAATGTTCATATCATACTACTGCCAGGTTAAACCATGCGCTGGCGAGTTGAGTGAGTGTGTGGTCTTCATCAAACTGTTGCATCACTCTCAGCTGTTTCTCAGCATAATCTGACCTGTGCATCTTTATGAATATCTGCACATTCAAAGCATGCCTACAAAAAATAAAAAGCAGTAGTCACATAAAGCAATCACTCTTGCTTGACAAGAAACACTGTCCCGAACAAAAAAAAAAACTCACAGGTCCATGGTTCCTCCAGAGTGAGTGTGCTTGAGAGCCTCACTATAGTCTTCCTCGTGCATGAAGATAGTACCAGCAATCAACCTTACCGTAGCATTGTTTCCAGCAGTTGGATCTGCCAACCATTCCCTCAAGCTTGAAATGGTTGATTCCTAACAAAAAAATCACATAAACGATGAACTTCAATTACGGATCTCTACAATCTAAGCAAACCATGAATCGATACGATTCTCATGTATTACCTTGTTTTCAGGGCTCGATAGATACATAGCGAGGAGCTTCACTGCCTGAAGAGGAGTAGCCGACGCTTCGTCGATCTCATTGATGACAAGCTACGAAACAAATTCGGATCACGATTCAAGGATCGTAACAAAGAGAAATCGAATCGAAAGAGTAAGAGATCATACCTGGTAGCTACCGAGAGCGATGTAAGAGCGGTGGACGAGGCAATCACGCTCGACGATATCTTCCTGCGAAAGATTAGGGATCTCACTGTTGTTGATCGCCGCTTGATACGCACCTAGATAGAAACTGTTTCTCAGGTTGAAGAGGTGATCTGGTCCTGCCGCCATGGATGCCATTCTTCTTCTTCTTCTTCTTCTTCTTCTTTTTCCTCTAGATCTCACAGATCTGCGTAGAGAAAACTGATAAGCGTGGATAATCAGTTTTGCATAAAGACCCCATACATTAGAAATTGACACCCTTTGGTCCATTATCAGCCCACTGGGCTTTTGAGTGGGCCAATAATTTCGCATTGTGCTTCCATACACGTGTTCTACATACGAACGGTGAAGATCTTTTCTTACCAATAAAACGCGTTTTATCCAATCCGTTGCGTGTTCTAATCCTGACGTTAGCATCCCGTTGAAAACCACTCCGTGTGATCGTGCTGTCACGTTTGCGTCTGTCGACAAAACAAAGCCCATTAATGAGCCGGTTACAATCCGGGAATAGTAATTAACCAGTATCGGTTTTATTAGGTACCCAGTCATCGTGACAGTAACTTAAACGGCGTTTACTGCCTCCTCCCCAGTTAAATCACTAATTGACTAAAACACCCTTTACCCAAAACGTTATTAGTTCGACTCTTCCTTCCTCCTTTGAGATCTTTATTAATTATAAAAAAAAAAGAAGTTTCCTAATTGAAGTGAATGCGTTTCGAATTCGAATCAAATCTCTGATTGTTTTGTGGTTGATGTAAGCTTCTTTGATCCTTCGTCGAATAGTTTATCTTCCGATTCGAGTTTTTTTGTGCATAGTTTGACTTTTCGTTTTCTTCTCCAATCTCGCCTCGGTATTTGCATCTGGTTTTCGAATTTGATTTTTCTGATGATTTCCATGTTGATTATGATGAAGTTTTGAATCGAATTGAATGCGTAATCCACAAACCAAGAAGTAGATGTATGTATGTGTGTCTATCTAGAGTGATTTCATGTGAAACAGTTTGCTAGTTCATAGCGATTTGATTAGAAAAGAATCTGTTCATTAGTTGATGAATTTGAATGATTGAGCCATTAAACAAGCGTGTGGGAGAATCTGATTTATTTGCGTTTTTTCTGCAGGTTTTATGAAGCTCGTTTTTGAATCTATACAGTGAGTTTATTGATTAGTATTGGCTTGAGATGGCGACGGAGTCTACAAGGAGCTGGTTCCAGATACGGCAGCAGAAACCAAGCCCTGCCAAAAAGGGACAAGAGGGAAATGTGAAGAATACTGGGAGGCCCCCTGTGAATGATGCACCTTCAAATGCTACAAAGCAGAGAGTTGCTGCAGCAAAGCAGTATATCGAGAACCATTATAAAACTCAGCAGAAGAGTCTGCAGGAAAGAAAAGAACGGTATGGAACCTGAGAGTAGTTCTGTAATCAAAAGTTAATGGCTTTGTTTTCTATACAATGCTCTACAAAAATCAATTAATTACTGGTTTAGATTGAACCTTCTGATATCAGCTCGCTCTTGAATACAGTCTGAGCATCTTGGAACACAACCTAGCCGAGGCTGATGTTCCTGTTGAAGACAAGATGGATATTTTGAAGAATTTTGAGAAAAAGGAAATAGAGTATAGGCGTCTGCAAAGACAGAAGATAGGGGTTGATGACTTTGACCTTCTCAGCATCATTGGCCGTGGTGCTTTTGGAGAGGTATCTCTTTCTCTTTTCTCACTAGCTAATCACTTGTCTTCTTTACATGATCTATTAATATCTCATGCATTAAAAATATGGAATTTTTGTTACTAATTTGTTTGGGGGTCTCTTCTACTGGCTATTGGTAACTAGCTATTATTCTATGAATCGAAGCTACCATCAATGATCTTATGGAAACTGTAATTTCTGTACAGGTGAGGATTTGTAGAGAGAAATCTACCGGCAACGTATATGCAATGAAAAAGCTAAAGAAATCCGAGATGCTTCGAAGAGGCCAGGTAATGGCACTGTATGATACAATATCTACAAATCCCAGAGTTTCAGCTGTGGTTTAGTTAGTAACTCAATGAAATCTACACTTATCCCCTCTATATGCGGTAAATTACAGGTGGAACATGTTAAAGCTGAAAGAAATGTGCTTGCAGAAGTCGATAGTCCTTTCATAGTCAAGCTTTGCTACTCCTTCCAGGATGATGAACATTTGTATCTTATTATGGAATACCTCCCTGGAGGTGATATGATGACACTGCTGATGCGAAAGGATATCTTACAAGAAGATGAAACTCGGTTTTATGTCGCACAGACAATCCTGGCTATTGAGTCCATCCATAAGCATAATTACGTCCACAGGTTCTAACAACTGACTTGAAGTTTCTCACTTTGTTTTTGACAGTTTTTGCATCTAAGCTTGACATTCGGCAGGACCAGTTTCTTACAACGTTGAATTCGTGTCGATTATATTCAAATATTTTATTCATCTTGTGTTTATCTTTTCCCACAGTGCTTCTAAATTAGCTCTCAGTTGATATGTGGTGATAGCTTAACTTTAACTCTGGTTTCTTCCTTTGATTATTTAGGGATATAAAGCCTGATAATTTATTGATCACTCGTAATGGACATATCAAGCTTTCAGACTTTGGATTGAGTAAGTCTCTGGAAAGCAAAAATTTCCCAGATTTTAAGGCGGAGCTTGCAGAGAGGAATACAAAGCCTGCAGCAGAAAATGATAGACTCTCCAAGCCTCCTTCTGCACCTAAGCGAACTCAGCAAGAACAGCTTTTACATTGGAAACAAAACAGAAGGACCCTGGTATGGACGCAATTCTCTTATCTCTATCTTAAGGTGGATGCTATTCTGTTTCCCTGATGATCGTCTGAAATATTCCACAAAGAAGGATTCTTTTCCAACTTAGAATGAAGTAAAAAGGGCATATTTTCAGTACTTGAGTGATAAATTATATAACCCCTTTATTTGTTTACAAAAAATATATATTGTAAGTGTTATTAGCTATATATATACGACCTTCCCTCATAGTCCTTGCATGATAACTCTATCGTGTACTGTTCAGGCTTTTTCTACAGTAGGCACTCCCGATTACATTGCCCCTGAGGTGCTGCTGAAGAAAGGATATGGAATGGAGTGTGATTGGTTAGTAAACCAGACCCTTGTGTTGTACTGGATAAAAAAAAATAGATATTTAGTTGATTTTTTCTAAAAACTGTTCTGAAATAGGTGGTCCCTTGGAGCAATCATGTTCGAGATGCTCGTGGGATTTCCTCCATTCTATTCCGAAGAGCCGTTGGCAACATGTAGAAAGGTATGCTTAATTATTTATATGGAACATTGTTTCGATGATTTTTTTATGAGTCCTCATGATAGACCTTAAATTAGCTTATCGTCTGACACCAAAATCAGACTAGTGTATATGTATCGAGACATCTTTTGGTAATGTATTGTCTGGGCACGGCATGATCCAAGACTTGCCCCTATTATAATGTTTGACCAGTATAATATATTTATAAAACAATTGCTCAGTTCATCTCTGCAGATTGTGAACTGGAAAACCTGCTTGAAGTTCCCTGATGAAGCTAAGCTCTCTGTCGAGGTAAAAGATCTCATCCGAAGACTCCTGTGCAATGTCGAACAGAGGCTCGGAACCAAAGGAGTTCATGAAATCAAAGTACTTTTTTTTTTTTTTTTTTTTTTTTTTTTTTTGAACACAAAGGAGTTCATTGAACATCAAAGTACTTAAATCATCATTTTCCTTGCTTAGCGTAACGCTAGAATTAATAAAACTCTCACATGACACATTGTTTAATTTGTTTGTTTTTTTTTCCATTGAAAGGCTCACCCTTGGTTTAAAGGAATTGAATGGGAAAGACTCTATGAGTCAAATGCTCCGTATATACCGAAAGTGAAGCATGAACTTGATACCCAAAACTTTGAAAAGTTTGATGAGGTTTGTTCATTTTTATCAGTTCCACAGACTTTTACTTTTCTTTCCTGACGTAGCGGATAATTGATTAAATTTTAAAATTAACAGGTACCATCTACTTTCCAAATCTCTGCAAAGTCTGGCCCTTGGAGAAAGGTATATATATATATATTTTCCTCTGGTTTCTTTTTTCATTTGTCGAGATTGTATCATTCTTAATTTATGTTTGCAGATGATCTCATCTAAAGATGTAAATTTCCTTGGGTATACATTCAAGAATGTTGAGATTGTTGATGAACACCATATCCCTGGCATGGGTCAGTAACTTAATGTTCCTTTCTTACATGAACGCATTTTGCAAGACTTAGTTATTTTTGCGGTTGTTGTTGTTGTAACAAGGTTCATAATCTTTCTAAATTTACGCAGCGGAACTGAAACGGAAGAGTAAGACACCAAGGAAACCATCTCTCAAGACACTGTTCGGTAAAAAGAAAACAAAGACTTTCCTAAACTTTAATAAAAACTTTGGATTTAGCTTTTACTTGCTTCGAAAATTGAATTTGTTTTTTTTTTTGTCTATTTATGGGCAGAAACACCGTACCCTCCGGAGAATCAAGCATTACAGGATTTGCTTGATTCACCTATTTACTCTGATGGGGGATCTACAGGCTCATCCAGATCACCATTCTCACATCATCCGAATCAATCTCACAATGTTTCCCGGAGATGATCAAAAGTGAGAAACTAAAGTAAAAGAAGGAAGTAATTTTCCTTCAGTTGCACAAGTTTTCATTCATATATATACCCCATGTATTGTAAAAACAGGAAGCACCCTAAGGAGAATTAAACAAAAATGCATATAGAAAACTTTTATAGGTTTGAGTACAAACATATTACAATGTTTCTCATAGTCTACAGTTTGTCTAACCAATGTAAGTTTTTTATATAAAAATATTTACATACAGAAAAAAAGAAATGTTTGTTCACAAAGTGGCTTTGGACTTTTTTTCTTTATTTGCCCACAATATGTTACGCTGAATCGATTTCCGACCTTAAAGATAAAAGATAGTAAACCCAATTAGTATAACACTATGCACGTTTCTGTCGAATATTTCTGCTGCCATTCGAGATTTGGAAGTGACTGATTTACACTTTTTTATCGAATTTTCAGAACACATCCAAAACTGGTCAAATCGTTTCTTTTCAGGTGAACTGTTCACTTCTCCTTTTTCTCGAATTGTCAATCCGATTAAACAGCTTATTGATGATTTTAATAAGAAACTCTTTTAATATACAAAAGTTTTTTTTAAAAAGAGATATTGGAAGTAATAGTTATGTAATGGAACGTACTGACACAACGAAGGAAAAACGTACTGACAAAATAAATAAAAAAGGACTAAGCAGGAACTCATATCCTTAATTTCTCCAATTACTATGGCTCTAAATGGAGAAACGCATCAAATAGAACAATAATAGATCAAACAGAACTAGTGATACAAATGTTGATCTAGCAATCCAAAACATATGTTTGAATGGTAAAAAATATTAAAAATGTTAAAATACTCTATAAGTTTATAATTTTTATAATTTATAAACTTTTTTTTACTACTTACTTTCATAAATCAAAGTAGCTTTTTATAAAATGATTTATAAATGCAATAAATATAATTTTTATTTAAAATATGATAGAAAATCACTTTATATAAATACAATTATTATGAACTTTAAAATTGGATGATTTCAAAAAAATTCTACTTTTGATAAAATAATACAATAGTTTTAAGTTTTAATATTAATTAATGAGCTTTTAGTAATAAAATCATGTAAATAAAAATAAATCTTAAACAATTCGTCAATTAAAAATTTGACAAAAGAAACTCTCAATTTTAGTTTTTTTTATTGTCTGTCGTTCTCTGTTTAAAATATTGTAATAAAGGGTGACAGACGTTACCAGAATTAAAATTGAGAATTTATAATGTTAAAAAATTAATTAAAAAAATAATAATTTAAAAATAGTTGAGAGTTTTATCTGTTAAATATCTTAAAACATTTATTAGCATTTATGTATTGTTTAAATTTTCTATAATCAATTTATCAATACTATTAAAACAACATCACAAATTTGGACCTAACTTGATTCTAGGTAAAAAAATTAAAAATACTATATAATATGATTAATGCTCATACAACATTATCTTTTAGCCTAATGCATTTATATCTATAACAAAACTACCCTAAATTTTCTCCTTATTTATGGTAAGAATAATGATTTTAAATTAAATGATATTATTTGAGAGAAACAAACATTAGTGTTTCCAAATCCTAACTTATTTAACCAAGTTTTTTTAAAATAGGTTGTTAACATATCTTAATTTTTCTTAATAATTTAAATTTATATATTCAAAATAGTAACAAATAATATGTTTAAATATTTCTTATACGATCCAATATCTTTAAATTTATTCTCAAACAATATAAATAACAAAAAAAAACTAATACTGTCATATATTTGTCTTCTCTAATATCAGTTTTCATTTTTCGAATAATAAACAATCATCAAAGTACAAAAAACTACAAATCTAAAAGTTTTTTTTTAAAAAAAATTATGTATAATTTAAAAGTATTTTAAACTTAAATTTTAGAAATATTATCAGTTTTCTTTGGAGTTTTAATAGGTCAACCAAGAATAGTTCACATGTTAATAATAATTGTTTAGATTTTTACTGGATTTTATCATAATTTTAATTAACAAAATTTTCATTAAATTTGAACATTTATACGGATCACTTGATTTACAGTTTAGCCGCGAGTCTGAATCTGATATGAAAACATTGAATATCTATTTTTAACATAGATACATATATCAAAATTTAAAAAATATCAACAAGCATTTTTATCCCAAATAAATTTGCGCTTTGAAAGCGCGGATCAAAATCTAGTAAATCATTAAAACAGAATGCTGAACTACACATTACTAATAACAAACTTTTTCGTTTCTATGAGCTCAAGGTCATCTTCTCTACATCTAATATCCAGTTATGATTTATGAGAAAAACAATTTCTGACCAACTCTTGCGCTGTTAAACACCACATTAGTGTTTCGAGTGGTACCATTTTTTCTTAATCTCAGGAGTTCTTGCTCTTCAATAGACGATAGGACCTTTTTCTCCCGACGAACTTTTATAATAAATCAAAACTTATAATATGATCTATATATACGGTTTGTATGTGTGGGTTCATGTATTTTAAAACTATTGCTGGAGATACGGTGCACGAACGTGGGTATTAGTGTTCATCATGAACTCGACCAAACATTCACATCCTCAAAACGACACTTTATTATGTTATCACACAAATATGTAAGATATGATTTTCTAGCCATTTACTTGTTCTTCTGTGAAGCTGTCCATAAATATACCTTTTAATATTATCTCAAATCTGATTAAAAAAAAAAGAAAATAAGATAATAAAGAATCGAAATCGATGGTGTTCCCAACTTCCATCAAAATGATTTTTTTCTCCTTTTGGCCATTAGTAAATATGTGACCTTTTGACAATCTTCATGGTAGTTAATGAATTGCAAATTAAAAATACCGATTTATTATATGTTGCTATATAAGGTTTATAATTTAGGAAAAGAAAAAAATTTGTTAACTACACAAAGTTTACCCTAATATGGTGGAAATCATCCAATATTTCAAAATATGTTAACAATTACACGATATTTATGTTAATACATGTAACATATACGAAGTAAATGATTATATGGTGGGACCGTGGGAACATCAAAATTGGATTAAATTGATTTTAAGAAAAGTTTATGGGGTCAAACTGTAATTAATCAAAATATCAAATTTAAAACCAAAAAACTAAGTTTTAGAAAAATTAATTGTGTATATTAAATTTTGATTGGGTAAAAAATATAAAAAATAGTTGACAACAAAAATAAGATATTTATAATTAAAATTTAATATATTTTAATATTTATAAAAACTTTAAAAATATGAAGACAAGAACTTTTCATATAGTTGATTATATTAATTTTCAATATAAAATTTTTAAGAAATTCATATTTTGGGGTTTTAAATTAGAAATAAATTTTGGTTGACGGATTTTAAATATATTAAAAAGATAAATTATTTTAGAAGTAAAAAAATCATATGTCTCATAACACTTACAATTAACATCATAAAACTATAAATACAATTTACAAATATATTACTCGTATCAATAATCAGAATGTTATAACATACATAAGCATTATAAATTTTATTTTTAATATGTTACCGTAATTTGACACATTGTTTACGAATACCAAATTTATAATCTTACCTATAGATACTAAAATAACATGTTATGTATTATCTGTATATATGTATGTATATCTAATTTTTTTGTCAACATCAACATTTATTTCTGTAAATATTATGTCAGCATAATTTTGATATATTATGATATTAAAATTTACGTAGCATTCATTTTCTTTAACTTCTAAAATAATTCACCTTATTAATATATTTAAAATCTGTCAACCAAAATTCATTTCCAATTTAAAACCCCAAAATATGTATTCCTTAAAATATTTATATTGGGAATTAATATGATTGACTATATCAAAGTTATTGTCTTCATATTTTTAAAGTTTTCATACATATTAAATATATATTAAATCTGAATTATAAATATATATTATTTTTTTGTCAACTATTTCCTTAAATTTTTACTCAATCAAAATTTAATGTACACGATTAATTTTTCTAAAACTTAGTTTTTTGGTTTTAAATTTGATATTCTGATTAATTACAGTTTGACCCCATAAATTTTTCCTAAAATCAATTAAACCCGATTTTGATGTTCCCACCATATAATCATTTACTTCGTATATGTGATATGTATTAATATAAACGTCGTGTAGTTATTAACATATTTTAAAACATTGGATGGTTTCTACGGGTAAACTTTGTGTAGCTAAGAAACTTAAAGGAAAAGACATAAATGTTCCTCAAGTTATGATTCTAGCATCGTATTTTGCACATGTATTTGCGTAGCATAAAGTTATCGTGGCGGATTCTGATTAGCTAGCAAAGAAACGTATTCCGAAAATTGCGTCCGCATGTCTTCACTTCGCCATTTCTTTTCGCAGCTATACTATTCCGATTATTATTGGAAAGTATGACTAGCTAGCGATATATTTTTGAGTGGGAAGAATATTTACTCTAGTTTCAGCTTTCGTCTTGCCAATCAAGTGAAAAATAATTTAATTTCTTTTACTCTAATCACTGTTTGAACTTTGAACAAAGTAAAACATATTATCTTTTTCCATGTAGAGTTAAAAAGTTAAGCTGATTTCTGGTTGTTATTCTTTTTCTTTTGATTTGTTTACTCCACATATTTTTCACTCAATTACTCTACTTTAATTTTTTCTCATTTACTCCAATACTATCCAATCACACTCTTCATATCTTTTCGCAAGATCAATTATTTTATTATTATAATGCCATACTTTGCATTTCCAATGGTTTACATTGTTAAAAATATTCTATGAACATTAAAAAAGTTTTTGTCACAAAATTAATTTTAAGAATTTTTTTTATTATTAAATGGTGTAAATATACATTTATATCCATGTAGTTAACTAATTTAAACTTAAGATTTAAAGTTATGAGATAGTGTTTTTGGGACAAATCTAATTTTTTTGAAAAAATATATTAAAATTTTCAAACAAAAAATGATTATTTCGATTATTTTTTTCTTGAGAGATTATTGTGACAAAAAACTTAAAATAATTATTTGAGAAAATTACCATATGTAAACTCAAAATGAATTTGCATTTTACTCCAATGGTTTTTCATTTTTCTCCATAAAAAAATAGAATACTTTTATATATTATATTATTAGTACTTACTCTTAATTCTAATAATGCTTGCTAATTTAAGGAGAAAAATGCTTACTATTAGTTCTAGTAATGCTTGTTATTAATGCTTAGAAATTTTACCAAAAAAATATATTTTAACTGCACATTTATTATATACATAAATTTAGTTTCTAAAAGAATATAAAATAATTCATATAATCTTATAATTATATTTGGAAAGTTTTAATGAATTTTTTTTAAAACAAAACTATTCATCTTTTAGATACAAAACAAAATTATTCTAAACAAAAGTATAAAAGTTGGGATCAATTTATAAACTAAAAAGACTAACACTAAAATGAGTTTGTAAATAGTGTTGAGGAGACACTATTCACAAACTCATTTTTTCCTCAAAATAATACACCATTGATAAAAAAATCCTTCAATTTTTCGATGATTTCTCTCAAAATGGAACCTCTCTCAAAATGAGGTTCCACTGGAGATGGTCTAATGATGCCATTTGTACAAACTATGCTCTTACTGCATGATTATCAACTACGTTTTGGAGTGATCTTATAAGGAAATTTTAACATGACAATAAATTATCTATTCTAATGAAACACAAGACATTAATTTAGTGTAATTTTATCTCAAATGATACATCAAAAATGACACAATCCCACTAAATTTAGTGTAAAGTATATTCACATCAAATATTTTAATATTCATATTCATTATGTTTATTTAATAATATAAATTTATTATTATTATTATTATTAATTAGTTCAAATTTGCAATTAAACATAGATATATTGTATTATTTATATTTTAAAATTATATTTACATAATTAAAATATTTTTATTTTATTTTCAAGTAATAATCACAAATTGATATTATCATTTATTTTATATTGTAAAAATAAAGCATTACATATCTTTTTGTATTCTATTTTTAATAATACTAATGTAATATATTTTCAGAATCAATATGATGTAGTGGGCGAATTTCATTTCTATCATAAGTCTGATATCACTTTACAAATTTACTTTTAATAGATGACTATTTTCAAAAATACCTTATTTTTTTGATGAAAATAAACTTAATTATTTTTTCTAAATATTTATAAACAATTTAGATACTCAACTTCACTCATTTATCACTAAACCCTAAACAATAATCATTAAAGTATAAACTCAAATGTTAATATATTTTTGATAGTGTGTATTTTTTCAAAGTGATACTTAACTTATGCTACTCTTAGCAATTTCTCATGATGTAATATATTTTTATTTTGAAATATAAATTATTTTTATTTAGTTAAAATTGAGGTCTCTCTTTGTATTCAATTAAGGGGAAATTTCAGTTATACCACAAATTTGATACCACTTTTCGAATTTACCATTAATGAATGACTATTTTCAAAAATACCTTAAAATTATGATGAAAATAAACTAAACAATTTTTTTTTCTTTAAAACATTTAGAAATTTAATCCCATCTCTTTAGCACTAAACCATAAACAATAATCACTAAAATGTAAATTCAAATGTTAATATATTTTTGATTGAATGTATTTTTGAAAATTATACTCTTGTGGTATTCTTAGTAATTTTTTTGGAAAAATTGCAATCCTACCATAAGTTTGATACCACTTTGCAAATTTACTTTTAATAAATAATAATTTTCAAAAATTCCTTAACATTTTGATGAAAATAGATTTAATCAATTTTTAATAATATATATAAAAAAAATTAGACACTCAACCTTGCACCTTAAACACTAAACCTTAAACTCTAAACAATAATTACTAAAGTGTAAACCCAAATGTTAATATATTTTTGATAGCGTGTATTTTTGTAAGGTGATAATTAACTTATATTATTTTAGTAAAAAAAAAAATCATTAGCTCACTTGTTAATAAAATTGGACAGGATATTAAAAGTGGTATATTTTAATGATACGATACGACAGAATGGAGAATTTAATAATATGAATGTAACAATACGAATATATTTTTTTTATTATTCTGCGAGTGGAAAAAATATTAATTTATATTCAACATCCTACTTCTATTCTAACGAATTATTTGCAACGAGTAATCAAGAACCAATATTATATAAGAACTTCACAAACTCAAGTAAACTCAGAAAGATAATCTAAACTAAAAAGTACAAGACTTGGCCATCGATCCATTTATCAATATGATTAATAAATAGATTATCTCACTTGCTTTAATATATATTTCCGTCCATACTTAAAATATTAATATCGATTAATATTTTTATATATATCTATTTCTCTCTCATCAACATGTAGAAGGAGAAGATGTTCTTCGCATCACTAGAAGTCAGCGTTTCTCTCTTCCTCATGAACCTTCATTCTTCTTCACCCTTTTCTCAATTTTGTCTCAAGAAAATACTCACAAACACGATGCTAGAATCATAATCTCATCTTTTTTATTCTATTTTCTTGATTTTCGATAAAGAATATTTTGTATAGCTGTATATAATATATAATATACACCAAGACAACACACTCATCATACATATATAGATTATGTGCAGCGTCTTTGAGCTTCTTGAGATGGACAATTATCAAGGAGACTTAACTGACGTCATACGAGGAATCAGTGGCGGCCACGTGTTATCTCCGGAGCTTCCTCCTTCTCCTCCGACCATCTGGCCTCTTCCACAACCATCGCCCTCAGATCTTCACATAAGTCCCTTTGGAGATCCATTTGTGAGCACGACTGATCCTCTCCTCCAAGAACTCAACGCCGTCACAAACTCTGGCTACTTCACCGACAACAACAACAACAATAATGGTTTCTTAGTTCCTGAGGTATTACAGGATCTTGATCATATAAAGAGTCAATGCAGTGTCTTCCCAAGAATCCGAATATCGCATAGTAACATCATCAACGATTCCTCTCCGTGTAATTCTCCGGCCATGTCGGCTCACGTTTTCGCCGCAGCCTCGCCGAGAGGGGTCATCAACGTCGGTTCAAACAGTCCTAGAAACTGTCTGTTGGTCGATGGTAACACGTTCTCGTCTCAGATTCAGATATCTCCCCCTCCTAATCTTGGCCCTAAGAGAAGGTACAAATTGAACTTTTAAAGTATCTTGATCAAATGAATCATTAAATGTTTCCAACTATATTATATAATATTTCCCAAGATGGTATTATATTATGTATTAACAATATATTTTTTTATTCAATAACTTTCAGCAATTCCATGATCGTAAAGTGATTTAGGGCTCTAGGTAGCATGCATATATGTGCTAATAATAGAATGAATTATGGTTTGTTTGTATGTATTCCTTTTCAAAATAATACATGTTTTAGTGTTTTCACACTTTGTAATAAAATACATTAAAACTTAATTAATAATACATAGTTTTTTGTAATTTTATATTTCTTATATTTCTAAACCAATAAGATTTTTTGCAATTAATATTTTTGACAATCAAATTTTTTCATTATTAGTTAACAAAAATGCATTGAAAAAATAAAAAATACATTATTTTGAGACAAAATTTTTTTTTTGAATATATATCTTTTTGTAACAGTGGAAAGAGGAAGTATGTTATATGTACACTTTTCATTATTAAGTTTTCTAGTTTCTTTTTATTTGACTTTTCTTAATCATGAAATTTTGTGTGTATATACAAACACAATAAATATATAATTGTTTTAGATTCATGCGAGGAAGGAGGGTTGAGGTTGAAGACACATGCAGGAGAATCTATGAACTGTCACAACAATTAAAGAACTTGTAACTGCGTTGCATCATATCTCAAAACCCCAACTGATAAATAATAATGTCCCACTAACAAACTTAGCTTTCACAACTTACATGTATATTGATAGACCAAAAACCAGACGTGTGTAAGTATCCATATATACGTGCAGGAAGAGTCAGGCAAAGAAGGTGGTGTGCATACCAGCACCTGCTGCGATGAACAGCCGGTCAAGCGGAGAAGTGGTTCCGTCTGATCTATGGGCTTGGCGTAAGTACGGTCAAAAACCCATCAAAGGCTCTCCTTTTCCAAGGTATTAATTACACAAAACCCATTCATCATTATCTATCATAGCCACATTCTTCTTGGCTCAAGTTGTTACAAAGATTTGAATACTTAATAACAATCCTCTTGATAAGTAGTGTGACATTTGGTCCATATACGCACCCACGAATCTGACATTTGTATTAAGAACATAAACAAATCATGTGGAATAAGATTACAAATCAGTGATTCTGATAACTTTTCGTAATTAGGACAAATTCAAAAATATATTGAAAAGTTATATTATATTCTGAAAATATTCTTGATTCAATATATTTTTGAAATTGTACGGATAAAAAACATTATATTATATTCTTGTAACTATAATTGAATTAGGCTAATCTTGATGATTATTTAATTATGGTTGTTTCCTTAATTATGGTTGTTTCCTCTCAGGGGTTACTATAGATGCAGCAGCTCAAAAGGTTGTTCAGCAAGAAAACAAGTTGAAAGAAGCCGAACCGATCCAAACATGTTGGTGATTACATATACTTCCGAACATAACCATCCTTGGCCCATTCAACGTAACGCTCTTGCCGGTTCCACACGCTCCTCTAACCCTAATTCATCCAAACCATCAACCGCAAACGCAACCGCTCCATCCAATGGCCCTCCAAACAACACCCACTTGCCTTCCTCCGCCGTTAAGGATGAACAAAGAGGAGAAGATAGGGAGAATCAGTTTGCTCCGTGTAGACCGGAGCCTCGTGATGAGCATCAGCCAGATGATTTCTTCGCAGAACTTGAAGAGCTAGAAGGAGATTCATCACTAAGCATGTTGCTTTCTCAAGGCTGTGCAGGCGACGGACGGTAACAATAAAACGACGGCGTTCAACGGGATCGGCGATGTCGTTGGTTGGTCTGGGGGAAATAATAGTAACGATGACCGAGACGTAAGGTCGTTATAGATAGTGTTAAATACAAAACAATAGTAACATTATTTATAAATTATGTTGAGCTTGTTAAATGACGACTAGATATACCAAGTGGTAGGTCAATGAGACCTGGTTACTTGACATACAGTAAACGGTATTTATCGTCATCTGTTATACATTTGTTTGTTTGTTTTTTTCTCCGGCGGATCTTTTGTAGTTATAAAAAAAATGCCGTGTTTTTTTTTTAGTATGGAGTTTTATTTCTTTTCTTTTGATCAAATGCGTGTGGAGTTTCCTTGGTTTATTTTGTGACGACAACAATCATATTATAAAAGAAACAAATTTGGAAGATATTGTGTGTGTCACACGACTCAAACCCTATCTGAGTAGAAACGGGGTAGTTAACGTTTTCGTAGTATTTTCTATCAAGTTTTAAATCGAATAATTAGAGCTTATCGAAAAAAATTAATAGTTAGTAATAAAATTTATTTGCCATCCTCCGTTTAACTAAAATAATATATATGACTGAATATTTTAATTAAAATACTCTAAATAGAATTTATAATTAAATTTCTTACTAAATGACTAATTTTTTAAAATAATTTCTAATGACAGGAATTTTGATTAGTATGTGGTATGAGCCTATGGTTGAAGGCAATTGTCTTTTCGATCTATATGCATATCCATAATGTAAGAATAGTTTATCTGTTGATAAAAAAGAATAGTTTCTCAATCAGACTATGCACGTGGGCGATCTTGAAAGGCAAGTAGAAAAGCCCTAGTTTAACGGGGATGTTAATTTAGAATCTTTTATAAATACTCTCTATGTTCCATAAATAAAAAAATTCTAGATTTTTTCTTGTTCTACAAAAATAGATTTTCTATATTTTAAAGTATTTTTGTATACTTTTAAAAACATTAATTGAAAATATTTGAACTAATAAAGTTTTATTATTGGTGAATAATTATTGGAAAGTGTATAGAAAACTAAATAATAAATAAACTGTAGACATTTATTATCTTTTCAATAAGCATGAATTCTCTAAAAAACTTACTTTGAGAAACGCAAATTGTATATTATATTCCGAAAAGGGCAAGAGTGTCTTTCACTCGTCGTATTCTGCTGTTTATTCAGAATTCATATACTTTGTGAAACTGTCACTCCTTACTTTGCAAGTAAGACCACAACGGTTAATCCATATAGGACATCTTCTAGTTGACAAGATCAATCGACACGAGACAAGAGTAGCATATCGCAGAACGAAAAATTGTTAAGATAGCATAGGATACTGAACTGCAATATATTCTTGATATTTAAAAAATAAAATCAGTCACTATGTTTCTTACTTGTTGCTAAATATTACACCGTTCTTGGAATATCACGTCAAACCAATGAAAACCCATGATATTACACCGTTTTTGGTAATTTGTAGATTTTTTTTCAGAGATAAAAACCAAAATAAACCTAATTTTTTTTTGTTTCCAAATAGTATTTAAAGAAAAAAATAACCAAAATATATTTTATTAAATGATATAAATATATATTTATATCATTTGGTTTAATTAGTCTAAATTTAAGGTTTAAAGTTATGAGCTTGAGGTTGGGTTTTAGAGATGATGTTTATAATTAAATAAAAATTTAAAAATATTAAAAATTTAAAATAAAAAAATCTATTTTGGTTATTTTTTTCTTGAGTGCTATTTTGTGACAAAAACTTCAAAAAGATCTATTTGAGAAATTTGTCATTTTTATTATTTGTTTGACGTGGGAGAAAAACCTCATCGACCTATTATTTCTCTTATGGCAATTAGATTCTCCCAATAGCATGCATATACTATTGTATTATAAGACAAGAATACAATTATATGTTTTTTTTTGCTAAATTTTGAGAATACAAGTATATGTTGTTGGTTAAAAATAGAAGAAACAATTGTCAGCTACATAAATGAAACAGCAACATATTACTGTACCACAAAACAGAAGTAATGTATTAGAACTATATGAACCACATCGTTTACACGACTGCATTTCCAAATTATTATGTGTTCTATAATACTATCAATATTATTCGAATAGCCAAAATTATGTATATAAATTTCTAATAATGTTTTCACATATATTCTCACATGTTTTCAGTTGTATATATTACATTGTATTTGAATATTTAATCTATGTGTTTATTTTATTTTTTACTTTTTGTACATTTGTTCTGGTCTATTTCTAAGAATTTGGTTGACAAACTTTCCTTGTTGATAGATTTCAAATCCACAAACTTTTAAACTGTCATATGGTATTAGTAATATAACATATAATAGTTCGGTAATGTTATTATGTGGATGGTACTTTTGTAGTTTTTATATATTGAATTTATTCAGAGGTGTAGATATATAATGACATATAGTTTGTATATATAGCTTACAATTTCTCGAAATACAATCAAGAGACTATTGAAAAGCACCACGGTTCGCATATATATATATATATTTATTGTCGTCACAGACAATCACACACATATATGTTTTAATATCATACACAACATATATTGACATATATAACTACAAGATATCTATAAGTTGTTATTTTATTTGTAAGTGAATTATAGGAACGAGACGGACTCAAATATCCGAGAAATTTAGAGTATCCGGATCCGGATCTGGATTCGTCGGATATGTGATTTTAGTATTTTAAATCTGTGATTTTATTATTAGATTTCCGGTTTCGTGCCTTCTAGATATTCGGGTTTCGGATATCCGTATAAATATTGTGACATCCACGGATATCCAGATTCAAATCAAGATCTGTAACTATAATTAAAAAATATATTTAAAATAGAAAATTCTAAAAGTAATACATAAATAAAAGTATTTATACAAAACTTAGAAATATATATTACATATAATATTATTAAAATAAAAAATATAATATTATAAAACTTATTTTATTTATAAATATTATATATTAAATCTAATTATTAATAAAATTAAAAATTTCATTTATTAAAAAAAACTAATCTGGATTCAGATATCCAAACTTAAAAATTAAGAAATTTGGATCTAGTTTGGACAAATCCAAGATTTTACTATTTGAATTTGGATCCGAACATTTCGGATATTTTATTTTTAGACCGAATTCGGAACGGATCTTGGATCTAATTCGAATCCAAATAATAAGTACCTGAACTATATGAAATGATCTATGAGTGTCACACACTCATAGCAGCCTTTATCACTATGTTGTCCCGCGTTATTTACGCGACCGATCTAACCGATGTGTGTGTCAACTGTAATTCCAGATTTGTCCTTTTCTCTTGCCAATTTTCTAAATGAAGTTTTTAATGAATAGTCTGTAATTAATTACTATGTCAATGCTTTATCATAATTCACAAGAGTTCCAAATAGTTTTACGGGGTTACATATACAGTACATCTCTTTTCTCTTTGAATAAAGAACATCACTTTTTTCATTGAACAAAGAAAATGTTCTCATTCCCATTTATCAGTATATTAACATTGAGAAAAAAATATATATATGTACATATATAAGCTAATAATCTGCCTAAGTTTTTGGAATTGCTTTATTGAATGGGTGTACTAGCATCATCACCACTCATTTTAAACATGTTTTGGCACCAAATTATTGTTTTTCAACATGATATTCTATATTTTGTTGAAAAACATGATATAATAAAGAGAAATACCTTACAATAGTTTTTAAAGAAAAATTATCATAAAATAACATTTAAAAAGAAAAATAACAAAAATAGATTCTATTAAAAAGTGTAAATATATATTTATACCCTTAGAGTTAATTAATCTACACTTAGTGTTTAGAGTTATAGTGGAAGTTTTGAGAGTATGTTTAAAACTAAAAAAAAATATATATTAAAATTTTCAAAATAAAAATAATTATTTCAATTATTTTTTTTTAATATTTTAATAATAAAAATTTAAAATAATTATTTGAGAGAATTACATATACTAAACACACAAAATTATGTGTTTCACATGTCTGAGTTTTCTTTTATGTCATTCGTTTTGGTTGTCAAGCTTTTCGGTGCGGCATTTTGCTTCTTCTATTGGTGGCTCGGTCCCCTGTTCGACTAGCTGTATATTTTTAACATCCAGCTAATGGTAATTATTTTTATTTTTGCATTTTTTCTTCTAATTTTTTCATTATTTTGTTGTTTTAGGTTTTATTAGGTTTGTCTATAGTCACTCGTGTTTGGTTTATAGTTTTCTTCATGTAAATTTTGTTTCTGAAGATTTTAGTTGTTCCGTCTACATTTGTATTACCCTCTTGGTTTCCAAATTCGAAGTAACATTATCATGATGAAAAAGAAACGAAAAGGTTTGAGATGGAAAAATACACAAAATTATGGAAAATGTATAAACAGAAAATTGAATAAAGAAAATAAAAGATAATAGTAATATTTTAAGATATAATGGGAACAGTGACCTTAAGTTAAGTCAAATCATCCATCCACTCCGATTGATAGAAAGAAAAAAAAATCATCACAACAACTCTTTGTTTCCTAAACAAATTGTTTTTGATTTGACCAGTGGGGGAGAATAACAGTCGTCACATTTTATTGCTAACTAATAATTTACATTTGGATTATTTCCTTTCATCATGGGACATACACAGACTATATCTTATTTCTTTGATTTTATTTTTGGCGTGTGGGGACTGGGGAAAATGGGTTTATGGATGAATTATATGAATTGAGCCTTGGCGGTGAAAAAGGAAGTATGTTAGGCATAAAGAACATGGATGCTAAAGTTGAACGAACATAGGCTGTCCATGAACTATGTATGTGACACAAGAACTATTACTCAAAGAGTTACAATATATATAAACTGAAGAGGAGTGTAATTTTTCATATTTTAAGTGATGATATGGTATTAAGATCGTATTGAAACTTTTTAGGAAAAAGGTTAGGGCATGATTAATGGGAGCTCTTAAGAGGGGTTCTTGCACTGTTCGCGGGTCCCACTGACATGTGGAGCCCATTAACAGTGCAAGAACCGCTTCTTAAAACTCCTAAATAAGAACCGTTTTTAGAGGGTTTCTTACACTGTTTGCGGGCCCTACTGCCACGTGGCGATCCGTAATTGGTTCGTTTTTTAATTTTATTTTTTAATTTTTTTTTTTTAAAAAAAGGAAAAAGAAAAAAAAAATAAAAAAATAGGAACCCCACTAGGGGTTCCTTGGATAATCATGCTCTTACATAGGTTTCAAATTCATTATGGTAATAAACACTTTGTTTCAATTGAGAACAACTCAGAATCTCTCTCTCCCTTGCCTCTCACTTCCGCGCTTGCATCTGGTTTGCTCCGGTGGTTGGCAGCGCGTGAGCGCCACCGCCGCCGTCGGAGGCTTTCTTCTCCCTCTCTCTTGTTTTCTGTTTGCCTTTCCTCCGCCTTCTCTCTCCCAATCGACATGCTTCTGGTATTGGGTTCGAGTTTTGAGTTTCAGCTAGGCTCCGCTCGAGAGGAGTGCTCTCTGATGACTCGGCTTCTTCCTCTGGTCCCATGGCGAGATTGTGGCTGAGGCTTTCGGAGTGGGTGGTCAGCGTTTAGGGTTAAAAAGTGGATTGCGTTTTACTGTTCTCAGATCTGCTTTCGGTTTCGTCGTTCGTTACGGCGGAGGGATGGTTCGACTTCTCCTCTCAGGCTCTGGTGGTGGAGTTGTTCGGCTTAGACGGTGGGTTCTTGTGTCTCTCCTCGGTGTCGTGGAGTTTCCGGTGTCTAGTCGTCGATGTCAAGCGAGCTCTAGAGGTTTTCGCTAACTCGGAGGCACGTCTTGAGTCTGGTTATGCAGGAGGTGATGGTAACCCGGCTCAGCTACTGACGTGTGAAGGAAAGCGATCAGCTTGATGGTGGTCGTCTATGGCCATCCGACGGTTGTTTTGTGGACCCTCATTGCTGCGGATCTCCTCTGTTTTGTCTCTCTCTAGTCCACCGGAATTTGGCGGCGGTCTTCCTTCCGGTGGTGGTAGTCTCCAATCTTCATCTTCGACCTCCTTCTCTTACACCGAAGAGAGGTCTCACAGTCACAGTAACCGCTTCTCGGTGCTCGACTAGTGGCAAGTGTTTTGTGTTTGTGAGCTTGCTTTCGAACGCTTGGTGTTTCGTTTGGTCCGCTCACACATCCCAGTACCGATGGTTCTCGCTTGACTGTCATTGGTAGTGTGATGGCTATTCTGTGCAGGTTCAGAGACTATTCTAGTTAGAGTTTGGTGACGATGTCAAGCCCGCATTTTGTTCTCCGTTCGGCATTGAAAGGGGCTCGAGTTCGTGGTGTTTCGCTTAGGTGAGGTGGTAGGTTCTCTCTCTTTCAATTGTTGAGTTCTTTAATGCTGGTGGAGATTACAAACCGATGAGTTCATCGGGGGCCAGCTACTCCGAAAGCATCATGGGAAGATCCCGGTATCCGAGGCAACGAGGTGAATCTTTCCTTCTCGTGGTCAATGCTAACGGTTGAGAACGGTCATCGATTCTCGAGGATTTTGGTGAAAGCTAGCGGAACGCGCCGGGAACATGGATTGAGCGAAGCTAGTTTAGATCCTTTTGATATGAGTTATTTTGTACAACTCGGTATGTAATTGAAACCTTATCCCCGAACTCCGGGTTGATATATAAAGTTCAATATTTCGGAAAAAAAAAAAAAAACACTTTGTTTCAAGGACTAGTCTAACTTCATATGAAGATTCGAAGATCCGTCGGTTTACAAAGCTCCTAAGATATACCTGAGATGCACGTCAGTGTGTGGGCGGTGTCATGACAAGATAGTGAAATATGTTGGTGGTATTTATGTGGAAACTACTGCCATTCAATATTGGTGTATTGGTGCTGTTGGTAATAATTAAGCATGATGTATTTGATAATGTTTCCAAAATCAACGTAAAGAAGAGTGATAATCACGTTTATGCTGATACTATTTCCGATATTTTTTAGCGAAGGGCTAGATTTTGAAAATGTAGATTGAAAAACATTTGTATTTATTTTAGTTTACATTTTTAGGCGGTTAACATTGTTTTTTTTACTGTTACATAGATCTAACCCAAAACAAAATTTACAAAACAGTACTCTGTTTAAAACTATATAAACACAGAATAATGTCAAAGCCATACGAATCCCTTTTATACTAAAGCAAAAGTCATATGACGAATCAAATATTGACATATGGAATTTGTTTAACAATTTCAAGAAAAAAGAAAATATAAAGAAATAAAACGCAGTAACGTTTAGCGACTGATTTTTATTTATTCTTCATATTAAAAAATAGATATAACAAAAGTCCCTAATAATTCTCACATGATCACACGATTTCCAAACTGTACAAGTAGAGGAATTTGGACTCATGATGCTAAATTCATCTCTACGTGGATTCAGTGTAATTTTCTAATTTCTTTGCCATGGTTCTTTTCATTCTCTCTCTGCGACAGGGTGATGAAATTTTAATTTCTAACCAGACAAATGAGATTGTTTATGACGATATTCTTATTTCCAATGATTAATAAAAAATACAAGTTTTCTATAGAGAAGCTTAATGCAAAATTAGCACATGAAGAATATAATTCAGCGACGGGATGAGGTAGCTCTACTGGTTAGAACTTTGGAGGCCAATCGTCATGCTTCCGGGTTCGACGCCAGCCGGAGGCGAACTACCTCTTCCATGTTACCATTAGTGGTACTGGGCTTCGGCCCAGGTAATACCCTTCCGGGTGAAGTGGACCGCTGCCTGACCGGGCCCAGGGAATGATCCGCGAAGCGGGGAACCCTGGATTATCAAAAAAAAAAAAAAAGAATATAGTCCAGGTTTATGAGATTAAATACACCCAATTCTTCAATACTCAAATCATATTTTACATCATGTTAACTTTTTCCATGAATCTTTACCTCCTCTAACCTACATATAATATTTATACTTTTAACGTAATACATTAAATCAATATCATTTTAAAATGGACTTAATTAATTATCGATTTGATAGAAAGTGTTGATTACCTGTGGTGGTGGTAATTCGAGAAAGGAAAGTAACAAAATCACTTTAAAACAGATTTACAATGCTCCTAATAAACCTTTTTTTTTTTGCAAAAAGCTTTACAATTCCCATAACAAACTTGAGAACAATACAAAACAGCAAATGAAGCTTAAAAAAGGTGGTAGAAACTAGGTCTCATGTCTACTGAATATAACAAGACCAAACCTCAGATTAGTTTTTCTTATTTTATAGTCTTATATAGATATTATTTCTGTTTACTTACGGATCAACATACACCCTTGTTTTGTTTTTTGTATATAATATTACCAAATTTTGTAGATTTTCTCATCAAAAAATTATAAAATAAATATAACATTAAAAATTAAAAATAGTATTACAAAAAACAAAAATATACATGGACAAAATGAATAGACTACAAAAATACAGACCCCAATTATCTACAAAAGTAAAGTTAACATTTAAATTTGTATTTGTGGAAGAGAAATGTTTTCTCTGAATTTTTATATCTGTTTTTAATTGTTTTATAGAAAAATAATAAATATTTTATATTTATTCTGGTTCCAAACAGAACATGCCCGTGCGAGGGTAGGGGAGATATACTAGTCTGCTTATAATTTATAAGCCAACCGTGTATTGCATACCAAATGACAAGTGTTAATCTTTGAGAAAATGTTATAAATTACTTTTGAAAATTTGAAAAGGATTTGTAAACTTCTTTATTATTTTTATTAAATTTTAGTTAGAACAATTCTTTCAAATACCCTTTTTAAGTTTTTGTCACAAAAATAACTCTAAGAGAATATGATTGAAATAGCCATTTTTCTTTTGAATTTTTTTTTTAATTTTAAATCTCATCTCCAAAAATCCACCTCATAACTCTAAACCATAATTCTAGATTATTTAACTCAAGGAATATAAATGTATATTTACACCTTTTAATAAAATATATTTTGGTTATTTTTCTCATTGAATGTTATTTTTGTGACAAAAACTTTTTTAAAAGCTATTCTAGGATATTTCTCTTTTAGTTATGGTTTTATGTTTTATCTTTACTTAATATTTTATGTGTGAATAGTTTTAGAGATTTCAAAAATATTTTAAAGTGCGATTGGTTTAAATGTTAATTTAAAGAGTGGTCAATAAATTTTTTCATCTATGTTTTTCTTACTATTAAAGTATGATTACTTATATAATTTATGATCTTATTTTATTTATATTTTAATAATGTTTGTTAAGTTATCTGACTAAACTTATAAGCAAATATTATAAGCCAATAAGATTTAATATTCTTGTGTTTTATAAATTTATTGAATACAATTGCAGTGCGTATTTAGGTTACTAGGTGTTTTCCTGCACCATGTGCAGAAATAAAATTTTTAAATTCAAATTCTATTTAAAATAAATTTTGTTAACATTTTAGATTTTGTTATTTATATAAATATTTTCATATAAATTTTAGTTTAGTTATACGTAAAATTAAAATAAAATAAAAAATTGATTTATTTAAAATATATTTAAGAATATTATGTATATATTCATAATTATAATCTTAGATAAATTTTCATTTATTTTTTGGGTTAAGAAGTATGAAATTAGAAAATGTTATATTAAAATTGCATAACTATCAAAAATAAAAATTAAAAATAATTTCTAAAATTTGTAGAATAAAAAAATGATATTTGTAATAATAAAAATTATAGGATTATAAAAATAGAATTAAATAATATTTCAAAATTTGTAAAAGAATTATATTTAATTAATATTAAATTTAAATATATTTAGTTTAATGATAATTTATTACCATATTTTATAAGTTACCAAAAATGAAAATGAACATTAAATGTAATTATCCATGTCACCTTTTTCCTTAAGCCATGTCATCTTTTTTACTATGTCATGTCATCTTTTTTTAGTGAAAGTGATTATAGTGATGACACATGGTAAATCACTTCTCAAATAATGTCTAGGGGATTGATTCAAAATGAAATAAAATATAGATTTAATATACATGAAAATTTATCTAATCTAGTTTTTTAAATTCAAGAACTTTGTTTAGTTTTTTAATAATTTATCTACTTCTACATTATCGATATTCTTTATTTAGTTTTACAAAATTAACAAACCATAGTTTATTTTGAACTCTACCTTATTCTTGCAATTTAAATTGTAACTAGCAATTTCAGTCAATTCGATCTCTAGATTATTATTTCGTTTGCTTAGCAGTTGCAGTAACTTTAGAAAATAAAATGTCTATCAATAAACGAATTAACGGGTCTGTTCTCAGTTGCGCTGTTGACTTCCTCCGGTGTATCAAACGTCGTTTCTAATGGAAAAAGTGAATCAAGAGTATCCAACGGAGTAAGAGTAGATCAAGCGGATCAAATGGTATAAGTCTGAATTAAACGGATTTAACAGTCCAAAACATATGTTTGAATGGTGAAATTAGATAAAAAGTGGTACAAAATATTGTACAAAATTTATATAAATTTTTATATCACTACTTATTTTCATAAATAAAAGTAAATTTTAAATATAAATTCATAAAATGTAAATTTTCAAAATATATTAGAAAATTATTTATATATATATAGGTATTTTGAGCTTTAAAATTAAATATATCTAATTTTTTATAAATTAAAATAATTATAACTTTGGGTAAAATAATATGTTTTGAGCTTTAATATTAATTACCACAACAATTTTGTTTAAGATTAAATTTTGTTAGCATTTATATGAATGAAACCAAATTAAATTTAAAATTATAATGTATTACATATTAATTATATTAAAGAATAGTTTGGGTTAGAAATAAAATAAAAAGGAAGAACTGCTAGAAACACTTATAAATTGTAGAGTATACATTGTAGTTAGTAATCCATAATTTTTGTTCACAAATATGATCCTCATTAATAAAGTGAATCAGTTCACAAATAAAAAGAAAATGTTGAATAGTAAATGAAAGTGCAGTTCGCACACTTGTGCGTATGATAATAGACGTTTGAGCTAAAATGATAATTTTAGTTGCAGGTCTCATCATTAAGGTTATTAGAGTAGTTTGTTTGTTACCTCAAATCAACTAAAATGAACATGCATCTACGAAAACGATGGCTTGCAAATAATTAAGACTAATTATTTCACACATGAAAAGTTAAATCAAAGAACTATGACTAGAGATCATGGAAATAAAGGAGATATAAGTTTGATATCTATCAAATCATTGACTGAATTATTATTTTTGACTGAATAGTAAAAACGTGAACACTATGATAGTTAAGTGCTTACATTTACCTTTTCCAATCCATAACACCATTATGTGTGAAAAACCACATCATTTTACTATAGTTTTACAACTAAGATAATTTTTTTCTCCGATCATAACACCATATTTTATATCAAAATTATATTTTATTTATAATTATAAAATATAGTTTAGATATATGAGAAAAATAAATAAAATTTGATTTAGTCTATCAAAATTTATTTAGATATATGAGAAAAATAAATAAAACTTGATTTAGTAAACTTGGTTTGGTTATTTTTTGTTTATATATTTTATTTAAGTTTATGTTTCTTATAATTTTTTTATTGGTTTTTTTATGGATAATTCATTATCCATTTTAATCGAGACAAATTTTAAATTTATTAGTCTATTCTATCCAATATTCCATTTGTATTAAACTTTTCTATCGATTAAAATATGTTTTCTTGTCAAAATGGTAAATTATGTTTTTTGCCAAAATCATAATTTTTTTTGTCAAAACTGTAAAGGTGTTTTTCTGTCAAATCGTAAATTATGTTTTTCTGTAAAAATGTTAAATCCATTTTCCTACTAAAACCACAAAACCATGTTTTTGTCAAACTACAAAATCTTAGTTTCTTGTCAAAATAATAAAATTGTGTGTTTCTTATCAAATCCACAAAATTATGTTTTTCTGCCAACATCATTAAATTGTGTTATCTTACCAAAAGCACGAAATCTTGTTTTTAGTCTATAATCCAAAATAGTGTTTTCGTGCAAAAATATTGAAATCAAATTTTCCCCATAAAAAATGTCAACTAGTATTTTCCTGCAAAAATTGGAAATAATATATTTCCACAAAAACCACAATGTCATGTTTTTTTGGTATATCGTTAAATTTTGTTTTCTCACTAAAATCGCAAAAAAATTAATTGCCAGAGAGCAAAATTATACTTTTCCATGTTTCCCAAATTATAAACAATATATTTATGTTTGGGCCAAAATAATACTCTTTAACACCATTTAAATTATAAAATTATTATTTATATGTTAACTATTAAAAGGATTCTCATTAATGAGTTACAGACTTATCCAATCAATTTATCAAATGCGTTAGATTAATCCATGATCCATATAAGCTTGACACCTTTTAGATATGATTTGGTTTACCCATTTTGAGACCTTTAGCCTGACCCATTACTCGTCTGGTTTATTCATAATTTTAAATGCAGAAGATTTATGCTAATTTAAAGTATTCAATGCATTAATGATTATATAAAGGGGAAATTTCATTTCTACCATAAGTTTGATATAATTTTTCAAATTTATTTTTAATGAATAATTATATTCAAACATACTTTAACCTTTTGATGAAAATAAACTTATTTTTTTTTCAAAAAAAAATATTTATAAAAACTTAGAAACTCAACCTCACCCCTTTAACACTAAACCGTAAAAGATAATCATTAAAGTGTAAGCCTAAATATTAATATATTTTTAATAATGTGTATTTTTACAAAATGATATTTAACTTATGTTATTCTTGATAATTTCTCTTATATTAATTAATAAATTCTTATAATTGTAATATTATTTATATATATTTTGACATAGTGTAATTTTCCAAAAATATATAATTTTTCTTACAAAATACTTAATATAAATAAAATTTTATAATTTTTTTATTTTTTATGTTGTAATCTAAACCATAAATCCTAAACTATAAACACTGACATTTAAGTCTCTACCTCTAAAATTTTACTTTAATTTCTAACGACTTAATCTGAGGAAATATATATCTTTATATTATTTAATGAATGCTACTTTAGTCATATTTTTATTATGCTTTTTTATGATTAAAAGTATTTGTGGTATAGTAGGATATTTCTCTTTGATGTATATTCTACCCTATATCCATATTTACAAATTAAAAGCATGAAAACTAATTAGAATTGGTTTACTTAAATTACAAGATGAAATAGTAATTTGAGCTTCAACAATCATTTTTATTAATTTATACTTTGTTCTAACAACCTTTGTCGCCAAGTATTTTTTTCCCGCAACTTACTAAAAATGAATCTGGAACTTAACAATGGGCCTAAATAAATGCAATGGGTCTGATGGGGCTTTTTTGTTCAGAAGCCCAAGTTACCTAAAAGAGAACGAAATCAAAATCTCTTGGTGTCTTCTTCTCCTTCTTCTTCCGTAAGACGCAGACAGAAGAGGAGGAGGGAAAAGAAAGAACCCCTAAAAAGTCTAAAACCCTTGTCGGAATTAAGAAGCACTATGAAGTATAGTAGCTGAAGATTCTTTTTTCGAGATGCGTTTTTTGCTTCGTCTTCCTCAAACCCACCTGCGGAAACTGTCTTGTTCGATGTCACTACTCATGGGTTCGAAGCAGTTCCTCGAGTTTTGTCTTCTTCCTTCTTATACTCGTGGTGTTCAAAGGCAAGTCTCTTCATTTCGTCCGGTTTTAGCCTCGAGACCCGTGTCTAAAAGCAGCCCTTATCATCAAAGGCCCAATGGTGTATCCCCCTACACTTCAATCTCCAGAGCCCCAAACCCTGGTACCTCGTGAATGCTTCTGTTTCAAATCTCTAACATGTGTTGGCTTCATGCTTATTGTTTTTGAGCTTTCTTGTTTCTATGTGTATGCAATTTATCTAATTCTCTGACTTGTAGTTGATCCTGAAGATGGTGCTGTGCAATCTAGATTAGCGAACTTGAGGCTTAAATTAGCTGAAAATGGAATTGATGCTCAAAATTGTCCTTCCGGACAGTACAGTGGTTTGATATGTCCCAACGTAAGACATTTCTCTCTGTCTTCTCCACAAGCCTCATGATATTAGCCAAGACTTGAGTACTCTGATGTTAATGTTACTTTACTCTAAATTTTCTTGAGTAACTGTTAAAGACTAAGTTTATATACTTACACTGTTCTTTAAGTGTACATCAGTGTGAAGGTGGTGACTCTGGAGAAAAAAGTTTGTCTCTTTTCATTGCTGCTGATGGGTATGCTATCTTATTTTCTCACCAAATAAGCTTTGGTTTAGAGTGTTTTTGTTTATGAGACTGTGGTGAATGATTACTTTTAATTCACAGTTCTTCGGCTACATGGAATTGCTTTCGAGGGAAGTGTGGGTTGAAAGGTGGAGTACGGGTGAGTTGCAACACAAGCATGATGACAAACGTTTCTTGAAATACAAATTAATTAAAATTTAAATTTTATCCTCATTCCTTTCTGCAGGTGGATAGTAGATTTACAACATCTGTAGTTCCAGTGGGGAAGGTTGAAAGAAAAGTTACGGTGGAGAGTTTAGAGCTCGAACCACTCTGCGATGAGGTTGTTGTCTTCTACATGCTTATTGTTCTTTCTTCTGTATTTACTGCTTTATTGAGAAAACAAAACATCTGAATTTGATAACTTCATCTCTCTGTAGTTAATATGATTTTGATAAACCTTTTTGTGTTCAGATTGAGGATTATTTCGCTGCAAGAATGATTTCAGCAGAAACACTCAAGAGAAATCGGGTTATGCAGAAAAGAATAGGTGATGAGGTACTTACGAATATTCTTCTGAATCTGTTATCTTCAAGCTTTTCTGTTGTCAGATTCTGAAGGAGATGTTACGTGTCTCTCACTGCTCCATCTTGATTGCAATTTAGAAATCATGAACATTCTTTTTTATAGAAACATGCTTGCTTCTGGTCCTGTGGGCCTGGTGTTGTTGGTTACTTCTTCTTACCTTAATTTATCGCTTCATTTTATGCGGCAGGTTGTAATTGCTTTTACGTATTGGCAAAGAGGGGAGCTTGTGAGTTGCAAGTACCGTTATCTAACTAAGAAGTTCTTTCAGGTCCATGTCATACAAATTCTCTTTCTAATATCAGACATGAACAACTCTCTCGAGCTTTCTATTATGACTATATCTTACATGCTTTTATGTTTGTGTTTGCTTCAGGAAAAGAATACACGGAGGATCTTTTATGGGCTTGACGACATTGAAAAAGCATCTGAAATCATTATAGTACGCATGCCTTTAGTGATCATATGGTATTGATGATGGCTAAACTGTATTTTAATTTTTTTGGATAAAATTTAACTTTAGGTTGAAGGGGAAATAGACAAACTTGCGGTGGAAGAGGCAGGTTTTCGAAATTGTGTGTCCGTTCCTGATGGAGCTCCAGCCTCAGTTTCTTCAAAGGAAACTCCATCTGAAGACAAGGTTTGTCCGGTCTTTAGGTTTCATACCTTTTTATCCAAGTTTTCTTATTTGATTTTCTAAGAACTTTACTGTTCTGTGAAGCTAGGACACGAAGTATAAGTTTCTATGGAATTGCAATGACTACTTAAAGAAGGTGTGTGTGGCAATTTATTATTTTGTTTGATATGTAATTGTCTAAGTGTCAAGATCCAAGTATCTGGATATAAAAGGTTTTAAAATCTATAGGCATCTCGGATTGTTATTGCTACTGATGGAGATGGCGCTGGTCAAGCTCTGGCTGAAGAAGTTGCACGGCGTTTGGGTAAAGAAAGATGTTGGCGTGTCAAATGGCCGAAGAAAAGTGACGATGAGCATTACAAAGATGCAAATGAGGTCAGATCAGATTATTTTCCTCTGGTTACATTGATACAAATGACTGCAACGGTTCCTTACTTGGAAGAAACTCTTAGGTGCTTATGTCTATGGGACCTCATTCACTCAGTGAAGCTATTCGAAGTGCTGAGCCATACCCAATACAAGGATTATTCACCTTCAAAGATTTCTTTGATGAAATTGATGCCTATTATCATCGGACTCATGGACATGAGTATGGTGTTTCAACCGGGTGGAAAACTCTGGACAACTTGTATAGTGTAAGCATTGCAGTCATGTTTAAAATAGTACTCCTGTAGGCTCTCATCATCTGATGTCATATTCTCAATTTGCTACTGATCAGGTTGTGCCAGGGGAGTTGACCGTGGTGACAGGGGTTCCTAATTCAGGAAAGAGTGAATGGATTGATGCTCTCTTATGTAATCTCAACCATAGCGTTGGCTGGAAGTTTGCGCTCTGCTCAATGGAAAATAAAGTGTGTTTATGAATTAGTCCATGAATTTGAAACACTGCTTAACACTAATTTTGCCTGATTAACTCTTGTTCTTGCTGCTTGTAGGTACGAGATCATGCCAGGAAACTTTTGGAAAAACATGTAAACAAACCCTTCTTTGATGCGGAGTAAGATTCTCTCCTTTGAAAAGATCCACACTTATCTGATTCAAGCACAAAAACTTGCGCCTTGTATTTAACTTTGTTTTTCTCTGAAGTGGTGTGTAGTGGATCACCTTAAGGTTATGTTTCTCTTCTTTTTTTTTTTTTTGTTCACAGTTATGGGAGAAGTGTCCAACGGATGAGCGTTGAGGAGTTGGATGAAGGGAAGCTGTGGTTGGATGACACCTTCACTCTCATAAGGTAAAACCTTCCGCCTTTATAGAGCTTATGCAGCTTTGACATGTTCTGTTAATAATTTATTGGTGTTTTGTGTTCTCGTTACTTATCAGATGTGAATTGGATTCACTTCCAAGTATTGGATGGGTTCTGGAACGTGCTAAAGCTGCTGTTCTTCGGTATGGGATACGAGGACTTGTCATAGACCCTTACAATGAACTTGATCATCAACGTACTCAACGACAGTGAGTGATGGAAATGTTTCCACTTCTGTGAGTCTTACCTTATTTCCCTTCTGAAACATGAACTATTTCTATTCGTTTTGGAATAGGACGGAGACAGAATATGTCAGCCAGATGCTTACAAAGATAAAACGCTTTGCCCAACATCACTCTTGTCATGTCTGGTTTGTTGCACATCCAAAACAGTTGCAACAATGGGACGGAGGTCCACCAAACCTTTATGATATTAGTGGGAGTGCACATTTCATTAACAAATGTGACAATGGGATTGTTATTCATAGAAACCGCGATGAAAAAGCTGGACCTCTTGATCTAGTGCAGGTGAGGATACCATTTTGTTCTTCTTAATCTGTAATTTACTTTAAACAGATGCCTACTTGTCCTTAAGAAGGTAATTTTTAACTTCTGTATGTTTCAGATTTGTGTGAGGAAAGTGCGAAACAAGGTTGCAGGACAAATTGGTGATGCATACTTGTGTTACGACAGGTACATTAACTCTTCAACATCTCTCGTTTTGAAAATAGTTGTTCACAAGCAATAAAAACTAGTTGAAGTTGTTCCCAATCACTCAAGAGTTTAGATTAAAGAGGTGCAGTCATAGTTTGATACTTCAGAGTATCGTGGTTCAGTAATGAAATCTTTTTGTTCGACAGGGCAACTGGTATGTTCTCAGATTCTCCTATAACACCTGAGAAGCCTGAGAGGAGATCAAACAGACGGCCATGATCCGGTTTGGTGACTTGAAAGACTGTCAAACACACACTGGGACATAGTCGATAACATTTGTCTGCTAAATTTAATCCCTTTGGTGAGATGCTTTAACTTTTGTAAGAATTAAAAGACTTGTCTCAGTTTAATGTGGATGGTTTACCTGTTACTCTCTTCTTCTGTCTGGTGGGTCTGATTAAAAAAACGTGATTTTTAGATTGATTTGTGTACAACACTTGATTTGGTGATCTTTTGTGCTCTGTCCCTTTCTGTAGTTTGTGCTGTTACTCTCTGTCTCCTCTCCTTTTATTGCGGCTGATTTTGCGGGTCGAGGTTAGCTAAGCTGGAACTGTTGACTTCAACTTCTTTGTTATAATTATTGCAACTCTTTGCCAACTGCTTCAATCATATCCACTGGACCATTGCTTTGGCTTACTTCTCTGTGTTTTTTGTTTATTATTGGCACGCAAATACTACTATAGTTTAAAAGAAAATTTAATAGTTGCAGCGGTGCACTTTAAATGTCATCGTATATAATCATTGGGGGGTCATTAATATTTTGGAAATACATTTTTATTCGCGTCAAAGATATGACCAAGACCAACATGTATTGATATCGATCTATATGCATGTCTTGAGTATATCGTTTACTATGTTTGTTAAATGTCCCCTTTCATTTATTTATGAACAACTAAAAACTACTGGTGTTAATAATTCTTAACTTTGATTTAGTTAAATATTAGTTAACACTGTTGATAAGTGTTTACTGAACACTTAAATTTTTAATAAATGTACGATGAACTGAATCGAATAAAAAAGCTAGTAATTTAAAGAAAACAAGTTGATTTATTACATTTGAATAGATATGTTGGCATATTTGGTGCCAACAGCTTAAAGATTAGTTTTATGTATACCTTGTAATGATGAATCATTATTTTAATGCGTCATTTTAAAAAAATACTCCCTCCGTTTATTTTTACATGATGTTTTAGAAGGTTTATATTGTTTCAAAATAGATGATGTTTTAAGATTTTAAAGTATGTTTTGAGGTTTTAAGATTAATTTTAGCTTTATTGGAAACTGTTCAACTAATAAAAGTTTACGGTCTTTTTTATAATTAGTTGAATGATTTTAAAATTATATATTTAAAAATACTTTATAGATAAATGTAAATTTTTTAATCTTTGTGCAATAAGCCTAAAAATCATCAATTAAGAAACGGAAGGAGTACTGTATATTTGAGGAGGAAAGCATAGAACCGTTGCAATGAAAAGATTCTCAGATACTTCCTAATTTATAATTAGGGTAACTCCAAATTGTAAAAATAGCATCAAACAAAACAAAAACAAAAAAAACATATTGATGAATCTTCGGTTTACAATCAGTCAGCAAACACAAAACATAAAAAAAGAAGTGGCTTTGGTTGAATTATCCGTCCGTTGCGCCGAACATACTCTGTCGAATAGTCCACGTGTCGTATACTGGGTGGATGACCAGATCAGCAGAGACGACCGTTGCAACATGCGAAGACGAACGTGGGGGACCTTTTTGTGTGAGAGAGATTGAAGGCTTTTAATCCAACGGCCATGGTTTCTTCTTGTTTTATTTTAGTGGTGGACCCTAACATTTGACCGTTGCTTAGTGGGTGGGGTCCAGCCCTTAAGCTAGGGCTTCTTCTCTCCATATAATCCTTTCTCCTCTCTCTTTAATAAACCTTAAAAGTTAAAACAAGAGGAAGAAGACGAAGTCGAATTGAGAGATTCTGAAGAAACAGAGAGCTCACATCATCTTATTCAGGTAAGTTTCTCTCCATAAGTAGCTAAAGTGGATTCCTTTAAGCTTCAATTCATGTGTGGAAGAAACAGAGGTGCTCTGAGCTAGGGTTTTCTCATAGTCTGTGTTCCGAGTCTGTTATTTTTTTGGAGGGGTTCTATTAAAGGTTGAGTTTTTATTAGTGGGTTATGTTTAAATGATAGATTAAAGATTGTTTAAATCTGATTACAGGTGAATATGACTGCTGAAGTTAAGGTTGAGGAGAAACAGGTGGAGTCTGAGGTTGTTATTGCTTCAGCTGAGGAGGAGACAACTGTGAAAGCTGTTGTGGAGGAAGAAGTTGAAGAGAAAGATACTAAGGTTGAAGAAGGTGATGAGAGCAAGCCTAAGGGTGTTGAAAAGATCTCTTCTTTCAAGGAAGAGAGTGATTTCTTCTCTGATTTGAAAGACTCTGAGAAAAAGGCTCTTAGCGATCTCAAGACGAAGCTTGAGGAAGCTATTGTTGAAAACACTCTCTTCAAGAAGAAGAAAGAGAGTCCTGTGAAGGCTGTGGAGAAGAAGAAGGAAGCAGAGGAGAAGAAGAGTGAGGCTGTTGTTACCGAAGAAGAAGCCAAAGCTGAGACTAGTGAACCAGCGGTTGTTGCTGAGGAAAGCCCCAAAGAAGAAGCCAAGACCGATGCTGATGTAACCCAAGTGGCCAAAGCTGAGACCATTGAGGCTGTTGTTGAGAAGGAAAGCCCCAAAGAAGAAGTAAAGACTGAGGCTGTTGTTGTGGACACTAAGGAGGAAGTGAAAGCTGAGAATGTAGAAGAAGAAGAGAAGAAGACTGAGACTGTTGTTACCGAAGAAGCCAAATCTGAGACTGTTGAGCAGGAGGAAGAAGATGAGACTGTTGATAACGATATAGAGCTATGGGGTGTGCCATTGCTTCCAAGCAAAGGAGCTGAAGGAACTGATGTAATCCTCTTGAAGTTCTTGAGAGCTAGAGATTTCAAAGTCAATGAAGCCTTTGAGATGCTCAAGAAAACCCTCAAATGGAGAAAGGAACAGAAGATTGATTCAATCCTTGGAGAAGACTTTGGTGAGGATCTCGCCTCTGCAGCTTACATGAACGGTCTGGACCGGGAATCACGCCCTGTCTGTTACAATATCTACAGCGTTTTCGGTAAGGAGGAGCTTTACCAGAGGACATTTGGGTCAGAGCAGAGCAGAGAGAATCTATTGAGATGGAGGTTTCAGCTAATGGAGAAGGGAATCCAGAAGCTTGACCTGAAACCAGGAGGTGTTACTTCTCTTCTCCAGATCCATGATCTCAAGAACTGTCCTGGACTGCTCAAAAAAGAGCTTTGGGTAGCAATCAAGAACGCAATAGTAGCTTTGCAGGACAACTACCCGGAACTTGTCTCCAGAAACGTGAGCTCATCATCATCATTCACTGTCCAAAATTTTAGGATTCATTGGTTCAGTCTCCTGACTTATGTAATTGTTTTTAATGTTCTGCAGGTATTCATAAATGTTCCCTTCTGGTTTCTACGCTGGCAGCACTCTCCTGTCTCCGTTCTTAACACAACGAACCAAGAGCAAGTTTGTTGTGACTCGTCCAGCTAGTGTAACAGAGACTCTTCTCAAGTAAGCAGCTAATACTACAACAAACCCACAATATGCTTTGAAATGTCATAACATTTATGCTTTGATGATGCAGGTACATTCCAGCAGAGGAGATCCCTGTTCAGTACGGTGGTTTCAAAAGAGATGATGATACCGAGTTCTCCAACGAAGCTGTTTCTGAAGTTGTCGTTAAGCCTGGATCATCTGAAACCATAGAAATCCCAGCTCCTGAGGTAAGAATTTAGAAACCAAACTCTTTTTCTTGTTTCAGGAGTTGTAATAGAATCGATCTAGTAATGTTTCTTTTTTTGTTTGTTTGATAGACTGAAGGTACATTGGTTTGGGACATTGTGGTTTTGGGATGGGAAGTGAATTACAAGGAAGAGTTTGTGCCAACAAATGAAGGAGCTTACACCATCATTGTGCAAAAGGGGAAGAAGATTGGATCAAACGAAGGACCGATGAGGAACAGTTTCAAGAGTAGTGAGTCTGGTAAGATTGTTCTTACAGTTGACAATGTCTCCAGCAAGAAGAAGAAGAGAGTTCTGTACAGGTACAAGACCAAGATGGAATCCTCTTGCTGAAGTAAGAGACTCTTCTTCAGCAAATCATCATCTATAAGCAGCAGTCTCTGGATATAAAAATATTCTTTTGCTACAATACAGTTAAAGTTTGTGTTATTATTATTTTGAGTGATACTTAATGTGAGAAAGAGATACTGCCATTGTTTTATTGAGATTCAATCTTTTGCTTCTTCTATGAGATTTCTTTCTCTTCTTGTTTCTATTCGATTCATTTGTTTTTGGATTAAATTATTGTATTAATAAAAATAACTGATCCGCTATTTCAAAGTTTGTTTTTTGATGAAATGTTAGTTGAATTTTTTTTTTAATTTTGATATTCAGTGTTCTCATATCAAATTCGGATCCGCGACAGAACTGTAAATTAGTTAATCCCTATACTTCAAATTTAATGAAAATTTTATTAATTAATATTCTGATAAAATCCGATAAAAATCTTAACAATTATCATTAACATGTGAACTAATCCTGGTTGACCCATTAAAATTTCAAAGAAAACTGATGATATTTGTAAAGTTAAATTCTTATATAATTTTAAATTGTACATAAAATTAAAAAAAAACTATTAAATTTGATATTTTTTATACTTTGATGAATTTTTACTATTTAAAAAATAAAAACTGATATTAGAGAAGACAAAAGTTTATTTATATGACAGTTTTAGTTTATTTTTTTATTTATATTATATGAGAATAAGTTTAAAAATGTCAGATCGTATAAGAAATATTTGAATATATTAGTTGTTACCATTTTGAATATATAAATTTAAATCATTAGAGAAAATTAAGATATGTTAACAATCTATTAAAAAAAATTTGTGGTTAAATAAGTGAAGATATGGAAACATTAATGTTTATTACCCTAAAATAATATAAACTTATTAAAAAATTATTAATAATTATCCTATTTAAATTCTTATCATAAATAGAGAGAAAATTTTAGAGCAGTTTTGTTATAGATATAAATGTATTAGATTTAAAAAATAATATTGTAAGAAACACTAATTATATTATATAATATTTTTAATTTTTTTATCTAGAAATAAATTGAGTTCAAATTTGTGATTTTAATTTAATAATATTGATTATGTTCAAGCGAGGAAATTGTCTTGAATCAGGATAGCAATACATACATGACCCTGAAAACAAATGAAATTTGAACGGGAAAGTGGAATTACTTTTACCTAAAAATGAAACATTGTCTTTAATTTTGAGATCACTACTCGCTCATTTTTAGAAACATTGCTTCAAAACAAGTAAATATGTTGCAGGAAAATAGGAACAAGATAGCAAATAGAACACGAAAGTCAGTTAAAGTTTTGAAGGTACAAGTAAATATGTTCTAAGTTCTAACCATTGGCAAACTTCTTTTTTGAAAAAAAAAACATTGGCAAACTTTTAGATAGGTAGTTAGGTACTAATAATAACAAATATATAGATCGGTTATTTCTAGGGGCGAATGTAGAGAAACTTTTACCCGATAGTATTATGATGATCATCACAAGACTGGGAACATTATCGTAGAGTTTGAATTACTTGGAACAAATATCATCATAGACTTTTAAGTTAATTATATTTAGAAAAAATAGTTGGGGCACGTGAGTCCGTTAGTCCTAACTCCTAAAGTATGTCCAACCCTGGTTGTTTACTTGGTTTTCAACCTCTGCACATTCTCTCTAGTTTACTTCGTTGAGTTGCCTCTTTTCTCGTTATTTTTCTGCTGTAAATTTAAAGTATTAAGAGACTTTGGTGATAATGAGATCGCCTAAAATATATTTTCATGTAACTATAGAAAAATTAATATTAATAAAGAAATTAGATTTTTATTTATATTATGTAAAGATAAATTTATTTAATTTGTATAGATAGATTTATTGGCTAAGTTAATAAAAAGGAAAAAACTATTATTAGGGATGGGTACGGAGTAAGTATCCGATATCTGCTATACTTGTGACTCGACTTGTCCCGTCCAACTATTAAAAAACTTGCATTGTACTTGTATTTGCTAATACCAAATACTTGGTTTAACAAATACTAATCCATATTCAAAATACTTGTTATATACGTGTTGGATTTGTGTTTGCTTTATATAAGATAAAATTTATGTACTTTGGTCTTTAAAAAATAAATTTCTTTTTGATGATCGTAACAGTAGGTGATTGTCTTTATTTTATTTTATTTAAAATCTATTTTTGTTAGATTTATACTATTAAAGCAGAATTCCTACTAGGATTTTGCCATTGTCTTTTGTAGTTATTTACAATAAATTATCATTCGCTTATTTGGATACTATAATTAATTAATATAATCAAATAATTAATTGAGGAAATACTCCAAAACTAAAAGATAATTAACCATGTATAATTTCTCTCATTTATTATTTTATTTTCAAAATGTACCATTATATATTATAATAATTATTATTTACAGTGATTTCCAAAAAAAATGTATCCACTATAAATTATTATAAAATAATTTAAATAATATAGTTTTTCAGTTTAGAGTGTTTTTATAAATACTAAACTAAAACTATAAGTTTATTATAAATAATAAAGAAAAATTTACTAAACTAAAACTATGTTTGAAATGAATATTTAGTATGTAAAATTGATATTAAAAATACGTTTGTACACAAATATCTTAAAAAATAATCTATTAATGTTCATAGAATCATTTAAATTAACTTATCAATAACATTTTTGAAATTTTTTCAGAATTTTTTTTTCTCAACATAATATTGTCATATATATTTTTATTATTAGTAATTACATCCAGTTGTAACATATCAAAATCATTTAAAAATAATATAAGACATATATAAATAGATCAATTATATTATTTTAATTCTCATATATGTATATTTATATATAATTTTAGATAAGTTTAGGAGATTAGCAATTATATATGTTAAAATATGCTATATATACGAACCTTCAGTCTATTTATTCGAAAACGGATCTAGATCGAATATAAAATGATATTTGAGACTCAAACATTATAATAAAAAAATTTCAAAATTATTTGTTTATTAATAAAACGTTATAGATTCATACATACTTTATTAAATTAATTAAAAAATATATCCGCGCTTTAAAAGCCCGAGTCAAAATCAAGTTTCTCTATTATAACCGATGTGAAATATTGTAGAGTATAATTTGGTTAAAAAGTGAGAGAACTATTTAGTCTTATATGCTTGAAAATGAAAATTATAAACCCTCTTATCGACATCAAGAACTTATTCTTCTCTTTCCTAGTTATGACAACTCCAAATCTTTATATATATGTTGTATACATCAAACATTATTTTCAAAATTTGAAATATTTTACATAAGTATTAAAATAGCTGAAGTAAAAATATAAATGTTATAGAATATTTTGAAAATCAAGTAATGGGTCGAAACAAGTCAAATTGTTAAAATAAATTTAAGACTTGATATTTGACTTGAATTTGCAAGTAATTAAATTTCATAATTTGTTACTTGCCTAGATTGTAATAAGTACTGGTCTTTGTGGAGAAAGTAGGGAGGGGATAACTAATATAAACCGGGTAATTGTGCCCAGCTCTAATTCTATTATACTACTTAGATTTCCTCTGAACAATTTATAGTATCAAAGCATTAGCCATACACCAAATAACTTGCTTGATTCTTGGCCGCTTTTTGCTACAGATCTATCTTCTCATTATATTTATCTACTTATGATTTCTAAAAAAAGTGTTTGTTTTTCCTACGTGTTATTCCCTTAATACCTTATAGTATTATTTATTTCTTATCTTCTATATGTTACCTTACGTATTGTTTTTAAAAGATGAAAAAAACAAAGTGTTTGTTTTTCCTACGTGTTATTTCCTTAATGAACTCTTGCTTTGATTTATCTTTGTTTTTGGCATTATTATTTGACTAGATGATTTTTCCGTGCTTATACACGAGTATAAATATATACAAAATAGTTAGATTTAATAATTATTTATTTATAAAATTATCTTATTTTATATTTATATATATATATCATAATTAAATATATTTTTAATTGTATATTGTTATTTTAGTTATATAAACAGTTTTATGTTCAAAAATCTGAATCACTTATTTATTTTTGGTGTATACTGAAATGTATTTTTACTACAATATTTGTATTTTAAATAAAATAATAAAAAAATTATTAATTGTATTTAGTTCATTTTTAGATTTCGATATATATTCATAATTTTGTATTTTATTATGTATGGTTTTGATAAAGATATGAAAAAAATCTTATTGTATTAGTTTAGATCTATTGACATATATAATTTTTTAATTCTTAATTAATTATTTAGTATAAATGTAGTTTTAATATTAATTTGAAACAAAGAAGAAGATTAAATGATCAAATATATAATGCATATTGTTGATTTATATTATTTTAAATATTGTTTTTCCTATTTTAATTTATTGATCAACAGAAATATAGCAAATATCTTTGATTTTTCTTCTTATTTGTTATATTCTTTGAAATAAAAATATATAAAAACTTTATGGTCTTTAAAAAAATAGATTCATTCTTTCTTATTAAATAAAATCAAAACCAAGTTTATATATATATATGTGTGTGTGTGTGTGTGTGTATGATTTCCATATTTTAGTGCTATGGATATTTATTTTTATATTTTATGTAAAAAAATATATTATAATAAAAATAAAAATAAAATTAAAAACATTATGAACCAAAAGGAAAATAGAAATAGAAGATCATAATGTCATTATGTATAATATTTTGAATTCATTAAGGATATCACTGTATTTGATCATTCTAAAAATTAACATGAGAGTGACATGTAAAAAAACTTGCTTCATAAATAATATTATAAAAATAATTTTTTTTAAAGAAGAGATACGTGGTTTCCTACTACAAAGATGGTTACATATTTCAATGATTGCTACGTGAATTATGAGAATGGATCAATGACTGTCCGTTCATATTCACATGTGTAGTTTTTTTTATCCAGATTTCATGGTGGTCACCAAGACATTTGAAGATTGATGATTCCGATGGATATATACAGATTCGACGGAATGATGATTTGATGATGTTGATGTGGAATTTGAGCATGGATAAGATGGCTTCGTTCGGTTCACTTGGTGGCATAAGACGATGAAGATACACAACTGCTACAGGAATTTCACCATATTGATAACCTTGACATGGTATGAATGTTATTGACGGCCAATGGTGGAGTATCAACATCATGAAAATGATTTGATGATTGATCAATCTCATACGTTTTACCACATATGGACTTTCGAGAAAATATTAGGAGATTTCGGTGATAACGAGATTACATAACTATTTAAAAATTAGCATTAATGTATAAGTTAGTTTCCTATTCTGTTATGTAAAAAAATTGGTAAACAAATCATATATTTTTTTATAAATAAGTCTATTGGCCAGGTAGATAAAAACAGAAAAACTATTACACTACTTGGGTTTCTTCCAAACTTCTCATAAAGTACTTGTATACTTTGTTGAGCAGAACCAAGAGTTTAAAACAAAAGTTTTTTGTAACAAAAGTTAATTGATAACTTCTAGCTACAAAGTTATCCATTGCAGAAAAACATGCTTGAGGAAACTCTAAATTTGGGTGATCCGTAAATATTAAAATTTCAATGTAAATTATTTTCTTACGTTCAAGGGAAAAAAGAAGACTAGACTGGTGATCCATTTGACCTTAGCCTAATTAATGGACTGGCGCGGCGAAAAGAAAAGAGTGCCACAAAGACTATATTCTTTGTGTTGTTATTTGTGCATATAACCGCTTCATTGGCCAGACAATCATAAGATTACTGCATTTGCTTTAAAAGTAAAATCAACATTGTAGCAAATCTGCTGATGTGATTACGACACCATGATGCGTGCATGGCATCATCTTGTTTACGTGTGTTAATCAGATTTATTTTACGTGTTTCGCTTCGAGAGATAAAGATGACTAGATGCACTAATCTCATTTCATGATTATGATTATTTTAGTTGAAAATATTGTAACTTGTGTCTGATTTGCACTTCTCCTCCTTACCCAAAAATGCTTTCGTCAATCATATTTTGCTTTTGTACGGCAAAACAAACACGTAGCTGAGACAAAATACATATTAATCATTTAATTTTTTTGCCGCAATTAAAACTTTTGAAAAAGGTTTCTAATACATTTTTTGTGCTAATTTAAAAGGGATTTTGTTTGTGTGTGTATATTTTTAACAATATTCTTATCAGATTATTACTAAATTCCTAAAATTACTGTTATAATTAATAAGAAGAACCCATCTCTAAATCCTTTTTCCTTTTTCTTCATTTACGGCTCAATGATATATTACTTGGGTCAGCCATGTGAAAGTCAAACCAGCCGCTCAACTGTATCCTTCATGTTATACTTTAGTCAATAATTCTCACATATAAAACACGTATTCAACGTCTATACCTTTTGTTTTTGAATAAAGTATACGTAATTTTTGTCAAAAGACACACACATAACTTTATCTTTCAGAACTTGTATATATATTCTTAATTAAACAATCATACAATATTTATCAACAATTTGATTCAAATAATTAGGTCGTTAACTGTCCTAATCATAGTAAAGAAAAAAATGATCTTAAGCAATCCGTAACAGATATAGCATTATAACTGATCAACTCAAGTGTTGTTTCAAAATTAACTCCTACATCATAAACTCGAATTCCAGGTCACCATTCAGAGCAAAACAGTTGGTTATAATTAACTTTAAAAACTTTATCAAACCTCAAGGTGAAACAAAAAAAGAACTTTTACCAAAAAAAAATAAAATAAAATAAACCTCACATACCTTTCCGAATTTTATTTAAAGTTCCAGATGAGAATATTGATACGAGTTTCAATCTAAAACTTAGATATTACTAAATCTATTTATATATTTTTGAAAATTCATTATTTAAAAAGATTTTTTTTAGACGTTACACCTTCCACTACCTAGTATTAGGTTTGGTCAAATCCATTGGACTTTTCAATGTTAGGCCGTCTTGCATAAGTTACGTGCGGACAACCTATGAGCCTAATCGACAAAACTCATTAGATCAAGTGCTGACATAAAAAGAAGAAAATGTCACGATAGGAACCGTTAAGTTAATCCTCTAGGAGACATGAGCCTCTAAGCCTCTTTAGAGGGCTTCCATGACATCTCTTAGAGAGATAAAGAAGCTAGAGATAGATATGTTATTCTATGTTTCATTCTTAGCCATATAGTTCTCTTGTATTCTCTTTGTACTCTTAGGTTTGTTTAACCATGAAAAAGAGAATTATGATCTTGTAAACACATCATAGCTGTTCTCCGATACTTCATAGTGGATGTTGTGGATCCTAGATCCACCCCAGATGTAGCAGTCCGGCCGTGAATTGGGTGAAAATTCTTGCATCATGAACAAAGATATATGTGAATCGAAATAGTAGGTCTAGGGACAAGGGATTGGGAGCAATTGATCCCTCACTACTTGGTATATAGAAGCTTTAAATCCCCTACAAAGTGGTATCAGAGCGCAGATTCGACGATTCACGGATCCAGTTGACAACATATGAAGAATTGGCGATGTGTGTTGAAGCTTTCAAGCGAGAAAAAAATATCAAGCTTTAATAGAAGCTGGTGGTCACATGGTTCTACACACGTGAAAATTTGATTAGGGTAAACCTCAGAGGATAGACCGACAACAAGATCAGGTTATTAAGGTTTTATCTTTACAACAGAAGAATGAAAATTTGCGGACATTCTTGAATGCAACTGCACAAGTTTGTGGAGGAAGGATTCACAAGTCAATTGAACTGTTTACGATGATTTCTGGGTTATGAAATCATGTTTCTCTAAAGTTCTCCAAGAGTACCAAAATCTACTACTATGTGAGAAGTATTTCAGGTTACTCACAAGTTGAGATAATGGCAAGCCGTTATCATAAGAAAGTGAGGTTCAGAGCTGTCCTCAATTTGCAGTCACAAAGCGTTTGTGACTATGTGCATTGGAGTCTTGGGTTTCTTCATGTTATGTAAGTTATTAGAAATGAAAGCATAGTGGAAGACAAAGGTTTTTTTGCACTGTTTTTATGGAATTTTCTAAAGATTCAGTGAGGGATTTCATGGTGTTTTTGGGTTCAATCCACTTGGTATATTAGTCCTAGGTAGTGTTTTGATATATGTGGGTATTTCAGCTCAGTATCTCATAAAAAAAATTAGAACTAAGGGACGAATTAGAACCTTGAATGATATAAGTGTTTCATGGATGTTTGAGTATCATATGGTATTTTTTTTGTCAGCATGAATGGTGTTGCATAATGGTTGAATTAAATCAATTAAGTTGATGCAGGGTTCGTCGATGTGTTGATTACGAGAGTCTACAGTTGGATAGATCATCAGAGAAGATGATACTACAAGCCTGCTATTTTCAGAGCGAATTTAGTTTGGTATTCTACGAAGATTGTTTGATGTGATCTGTTGGAGCAGTGTGTTTGGCGAAATACATAGTAATTCTACAGGAATGAATCTGCAAGAACACGAAGTTTGCTTGTTCAAGGTAAATTTCTGCTGAATAAGTGGCGGTTCAAATCAAGACTGATTTAGAATAGAAACATGTATATTTTTGGTTTTCTACATGGGATTCAATAGTAGTTTGTTTTGCCATCTCATGGCATATGAAGTGAAAAAGTGGGTCTACAAGGTTATCAAAGTTGCAGAGAGGTAATGATTTATTTGATCAGAGGTTGAGTAGAGATTCTTTACGTCAAAATTCTTCTTAGCGAGTTGAGCTAAACGTCGTGTTCTGTTGGTAACAACAGCGGTCCAGGGTGATGTTCAAGAAAAGGTGTTCATTCAGGTTATTATAAAGGGAATTCTCATGATATGAAGTTAGTGGCTATGATCTGTTGAAGTTGGATAAAAATTGAGTCACTACGCTTCTAGTTTGAGGCATTGGTGATTCAGGTTTTGCAAGAGCTTCAAGTTAATATCAACATCATCTGGAAATTCTGGAGAAGAACAGTAGATTTGTAGTCACAATCACATCACTATTTTCAAGTGTGATGAACCATTTATGATGTTGAAAGATAGGCAGCGTCAGATAGAGAAGCAAATGGAGTTCGTTTGTGGTAGACAAAAATGACATTGAAAACAGAGGAATAAACATTCACGGAGGAAGGTCTAAATGCATATGATGGTTTCAGGTTTATAAAATTATGATAAGAGACTTGCAAGGGATGTAGCGGTATTTGCAAGAATGAGAAGACTCATATAGGTTGACTTATAAACATCTTCACATATGGGCGTGTTCGTGATCTACAATATTGGAGATTAATTTAAGTTATCTAGGATGGAGGATATCTAAAGGTAAAGACAGACTCATATTAAGTTAAAGCTAGACTTAAGGAGATGGAATCAAAGTCATGTCATCAATCTCTCAGGAACTAAAGTTTTCTAGATCACAAGGAATGCATATTATCTTTTCAGTGTATCAAGGCCATGAATTATCAAGATAAGTTAACAAGTACATGGTGCATCATAAGAAGATTTGTGAGAAGAGTCTTACATAAGAAAACTTGTAGGCGAGAAAAGTAAATTGGCATATGTTTCATGAGTACATTATAGCGAAGTTGATAAAGAGGAACACAAAATATATTTTTTTCTTAAATCAGGGCCAAGTATGTTTCAAGAGGAAACATGGTGAAATACTTAGTTAAATTGAAGTACTGAACTGCAAAGATGAAGAATGGTGAGATGAAACAAAGTAAGAAACTGTTGGAAGACATTGGAGGGATTGCAGAGAATTTTCTTACGTTTTTTCCATCTCAAGAAGAGTAAGAATTGTTCTCGACAAGCAGAATCATCTCAATCTCAAGGAATGAAACTGAAAGAAGCTTCGTGAAGGTCTAAATGCAAGGAAAAATGATTGCATTTAAAGATAGTAACATGTGATATTCTAGATATATGTTTGCATCACAGAGGAATAATGAGGCAGTTTTCTCAGGAAAGTCCATTAGCTAATGGCCATATACTCATCGATGACCAAGTACTCATCAGGCTAATGGCGAGTTCAACGACTAACATGCGTATTCAAGTCGTTGATGGTGATGCACATGTTTTTTTTCTGGAGATATCTCAATACAAGATGAGCATTGAATAAATGAATTTACAGCTGAGTAAAAGAGGAATATCAAGGATTCTAAATAAGATATCACAAACATTTCATAAAGGAGAGCCAAGGAGTGTCATGGAGTAGATGGTATGAGTATAAGCTCATTCAACTAGCAGTGGGGTCTAAATATGTTAGTGGATGTTATGTTGTTGTAAAATAATTTTATCAGATGATGGAGAAAAAATATTTGCGTCAAAAGTCTTCATAATCATGTGGTTTTTGGTGGCGTGCCTGCTTGAGATAGTAGTGGTACAAGTGATGCTCAAATGCAGTTTGTTCAAGTACATCAAAGGTAAGTCTAAGACTATTTCAGAGATATCGAGGATGAGTGACTTCGAGATTTGCGGTTGATTCTAAAGAGTTTAGAGTGACATCAAGGTTATACTAAAGCATGATGGTTTCACCAGGTTTTGTGTTGAAAGTCTGTTCAGTAAAATGTATAGCTGGATGGCATGTTTCATTATAAACAATGGTAGTACAAAAGGTGTTCAAGTCTGGAGTGCTTAAACATAGTAGAGAATCGTAGATTGTTTCAGGACTGAAACATATATGGTTCGAAGGTTGTTGCACATAATTAAGGACCTTGATTCAAGTCTCAATGTTCATGAATGGAATAAAAAGGCTAAGGAGGAAATTAACTTGCAAAAGGATGTTCAGGTTTTTGTTTAAACATTTGAACATGTTCTTGATTTTTGATAGAAAGGTTGTGTAGTTGGTAATTTCACATGCAGTAAATCAGGGAAACGAGATGTGAAGAAACATGACGTTAATGAGGAGTTGAGCTTGACACTTGGAGTGTAGCAGCTAGGAGCTCAGAGTTGCAATGATATTGTCACATTTGGAGTTCACCAGACGTAACATTTATTTTTTATTGATGGGGCCAAGTGGATTTAAGTGTTAAATCTACTTAAGCGGTTGTGGTGTATAAGTGTAAGCTTATGCATGTCTAAAGAAGATCATGAAGGGACTTCAAGCTTCGATCAAGGTGGAGCTGAGAGAAGTGAGAGGAGATAATAGAAGACAAGGAGATGCAGAAGATGAGCAGGTTTTCTCAAGCATCAAGAGGTGTAGGCACAAAGGAAGGTATGGATTTGGACCAAACATGTGGAATTTTACGAGGTTTGGTCAAGTCCATAGGACTTGTTCAATGTACGGCCGATTTATATAAGTTACGCACATACAATCAATGGGCCTATTCGATGAAGTCCATTATGTCAAGTGCTGACATACAAAGAAGGAGAGGTCACGACATGAACCTTTAAGCTAAGCCTCCTTGGATGGCTTCCATGGTGTCTCTTAGAGAGAGATAGTAAGCTAGAGATATATATGTTATTCTAGGCTTAACTCTTAGCCATGTACTTCTCTTGTATTATATTTGTATTCTCTAGGTTTATTTAACCAGTACAGAGAGAGTTTTGATCTTGTAAACCACATCGGAGATGTTTTTCGATACTTTATAGTGAATGTTGTGGATTCTGAATCCACCCAGATGTAGCAGTGCAGCCGTGAACAGAGTAAAAATTTTGCGTTATGAAAAAGATATATATGAATCGTATGAATATGTATAGGAGTAGGGGATTGGAAGCGATTGATCCCTCACCACTTGGTATCTAGGAGATTCACCTCTGCACCTAGCAATAAGAGATTCATTTTTTTCTCTATGAAATATGATGTCGTGATTTATTTTACTTTCAAATTAACCATATTTTCCACTTTTACTCTCTCAAATAAGAGGTTCAATATAGTACTTAGGGATCAAATCTACATAGACTCTAGAATTGCACAATAGACTTATTGTTTTCGAATTAAAGATAGATGAATTATAAAAATAACAATAAAAGTGATTTAAAGATTGATTTGGTTTGTGAGGATTAAATTAAGAGATTAGACTTAAGGAAAATTCTCAGGTAAGATTAGGTATTACAGATTAATAGATTGTTAGGGTTTTATTAAGCATCGTTCTGAACTTAAACCTTAGAGTTTAGGAGATCGCTCTCGTGCATCTCAAATGAGTATCACTCGATGCGCACCAGGTGGTGTCGATCGATGCTCATTCTAAACAATGCTGATTTCACAGTTTGATGGGTTCTCTAAACTTCCAATTTACATCTCGTTTGTTACCGATTATTTTGATTGTTTAAGATAAATTTCAGGTTATAACCAAACTCTCGCTTGCACTACAGAACCCTAATTTCTAAGGTTGAGGTGATCAAGTTCAACTTAAAATTAAGAATAACTTAAACAAAGAACTAAGAGGATTACCCTAACAATTCTACAAAATCAGCAATACATTATTACCATTGAATAACCCTAAATCTAACAGTGAACTACTCACACATAACAATGAAGAACATGAATAAATTCTGAGTAAATTGCATAGAATAAACTGAGTAATCTACATAGACTCTAGGATTGCACAATAGACTTATTGTTTTCGAATTAAAGCTAGATGAATTATAAAAATAACAATAAAAGCGATTTAAAGATTGATTCGGTTTGTGAAGATTAAATTAAGAGATTAGACTTAACGGAAATTCTCAGGTAATATTATGTATTACATATTAATAGATTGTTAGGTTTTATTAAGCATCGTTATGAACTTAAACCTTAGAGTTTAAGAGATCACTCTCGTGCATCTCAAATGAGTATCAATCGATGCGCACAAGGTGGTGTCGATCGATGCTCATTCTAAACAATGCTGATTTCACAGTTTGATGGGTTTTCTAAACTTCCAATTTACCTCTCGTTTGTTACCGATTATTTTGATTGTTTAAGATAAATTTTTGGTTATAACCAAACTCTCGCTTGCACTACAGAACCCTAATTTCTAAGGTTGAGGTGATCAAGTTCAACTTAACATTAAGAATAACTTAAACAAAGAACTAAGAGGATTACCCTAACAATTCTACAAAATCACCAATACATTATTACCATTGAATAACCCTAAATCTAACAGTGAACTACTCACACATAACAATGAAGAACATGAATAAATTCTGAGTAAATTGCATATAATAAACTGAGTAATCTACATAGACTCTAGGATTGCACAATAGACTTATTGTTTTCTAATTAAAGCTAGATGAATTATAAAAATAACAATAAAAGCGATTTAAAGATTGATTCGGTTTATGAAGATTAAATTAAGAGATTAGACTTAACGGAAATTCTCAGGTAAGATTATGTATTACAGATTAATAGATTGTTAGGGTTTTATTAAGCATCGTTCTGAACTTAAACCATAGAGTTTAGGAGATCGCTCTCGTGCATCTCAAATGAGTATCAATCGATGCGCACCAGGTGGTGTCGATCGATGCTCATTCTAAACAATGCTGATTTCACAGTTTGATGGGTTCTCTAAACTTCCAATTTACCTCTCGTTTGTTACCGATTATTTTGATTGTTTAAGATAAATTTCAGGTTATAACCAAACTCTCGCTTGCACTACATAACCCTAATTTTTAAGGTTGAGGTGATCAAGTTAACTTAACATTAAGAATAACTTAAACAAAGAACTAAGAGGATTACCCTAACAATTCTACAAAATCAGCAATACATTATTACCACTGAATAACCCTAAATCTAACAGTGAACTACTCACACATAACAAGGAAGAACATGAATAAATTCTGAGTAAATTGCATAGAATAAACTGAGTAAAAAGATAAGGAGTTCAATATCTTCTCTTTAATGATGATCAGATCTTTCTCTCCAATAGATGTATCAATGTGTTTCAACTCTTAATTTTCAAACTCTTGTGTAACTTAGTCCCCTAGGCTTAGGTCAAAACTAAGATATAAAACTCTAATAAATAGTCTAAGTTTTGTCCAATGACTTCTCTTGCAAATAATAAAAAAATTAGATAAAACTTGTAATTTCTGAAGCCTTCACCAATCTTGTTGTCGACTTGGCTGTCGATCGATGCACAGTGTGTGACGTCAATCGATGATCTATTCATAAATTTGGATCCGACTCTGAGTTTCTGTTAAACATCATAAATTTTCCAAAATAGCCCAAAATCTCTAATTGCTTTCAATGACTGCTTGGACCTATAAATATTCTAAAAAAATACCAAATGCATATAAAAAACTCAAAAAAACTCTATATATTATAGGTAAAATCCATGGTATGTTTTATAATAGAAATTAAAATATAATATATATTGTTATTTCTATTATTTCAATTTAAAAATTTACCTGAATTTTTTTATTTATATAGTTTTTTGAAAAAAATAATGTTTTTACCATTCTGCAACAGTAAACGCTAATTGGAATCAACTTTTCGATTTTAGAAGTTTATAGCGATTTGAAGCGATTTATAGCGTTTTTATTATTATTGCGAAGCATCATTAACCGCTATCAACCGTAAAAGCTGCGTATGCGAGTGATAGCAAAAAAAAAACAGTGAAGCACTAAGTAACAAATGAGAGGTAATTTTTGTTTTTGACATCGCTAATGCGATCTCTAATATTCGTTTACACATGCCTTGTACAAATTATATTCTTCGGATTTTAAATCCTAGAACATAAACATAATATAAAATCGTCAAACTCCGAACAAAATATAAAAATGTCATCACAAAAAAAAATAAATATATGGGACAAGTTGAACCCACATGTGACTTTTCTTGGTCAAACATTTTGGCGACTCATGCATGGATCTTCTCTATCGTTACTTTATAAATACCTTCAAAAGCCATAACGAAATTTATAAACACAACAATTTGTTTTATTCTTACTTCATCGTTCAATCTCAAAAATGAAACATTCAAGAACAACGTTGCTAGCTTTGATCTTATTCATTGTCATCATATGGGAACCAAACTCATCATTAGCAAACTCCGAGACTTTCACACAATGCCTAACGTCAAACTCCGACCCCAAACATCCCATCTCCTCCGCCTTGTTCTTCTCCGGAAACCGCTCCTACTCCTCCGTGCTAGAAGCCACCATCCGTAACCTACGGTTCAACACCTCCACAACTCCAAAACCCTTCCTCATAATCGCGGCAACACACGAATCACACGTTCAAGCCGCAGTTACTTGTGGCCGACGTCACAACCTTCAGATGAAAATCAGAAGCGGTGGCCACGACTACGACGGTTTGTCGTACGTTACGTACTCTGGGAAGCCGTTCTTTGTCCTCGATATGTTTAATCTCCGGTCGGTTGATGTTGACGTGGCGAGTAAAACCGCGTGGGTCCAAAGCGGTGCTATTCTCGGAGAAGTTTATTATTACATATGGGAGAAAAGCAAAACCCTAGCTTATCCGGCAGGGATTTGCCCGACGGTTGGTGTCGGCGGTCATATTAGCGGCGGAGGGTACGGTAACATGATGAGGAAGTACGGTCTCACCGTCGATAATACTGTCGATGCAAGAATGGTCGACGTCAATGGTATAATCAATATCTTTAGCTTCCCTAATTTATGTGCTGTTTAAGACTTTGGCTAAGACTTTAAACTATTAATCAAATTCAACAAACTCATTTGAACACACTTAAACTTTGGCCATGTCTTTGGTTAACTAAAAAAAACTCTATTATATATATATATATGAGCAAAGTCCGCATCTATAATAGAACTCTTCTAGTTAGAGAAAAAATATAGAAAATATACTTCTTCTGTTTCGTAAAAAATGTTACTTAGATATATTTTACGTAAATTAAAAGATAATAAAATATAGTAATGTATTTTTATTTATTGTATAATTAGTTAAATCAAAATAGTTAAACGAAACATATATTGGTTATTTAGAAAAGTAAAAAAGATTTAATATGATAATTTGTATCGGAAATGTGGAACATATTTTTTCTGAAACAAAATGAAAAGATAGAATGACATAAAATAAATGGAGTAGAATAGTGTTGGAAATGCTATATATAAGCACTGACGTAATTATATGTATTACATTTACATTACATGCATATATTTACAATATTTGCTCACTATATTTTTCTTTATATTTAAAAAAAAATCAGGAAATATTTTGGATAGAAAATTGATGGGAGAGGATCTCTACTGGGCAATCAACGGAGGAGGAGGAGGAAGCTTCGGCGTCGTTTTGTCATACAAAATAAACCTCGTCGAAGTCCCTGAAAACGTCACCGTTTTCAGAGTCTCACGGACGTTGGAGCAAAACGCGACGGAGATCGTTCACCGGTGGCAAAAAGTCGCTTCGGAACTTCCCGACGAGCTTTTCATAAGAGTAGTCATCGACGTTGTAAACGGCACCGTTTCCTCTCAAAAGACCGTTAGGACAACTTTCGTAGCTATGTTCCTGGGAGACGCAACAACCCTTCTGTCTATATTAAACCGGAGTCTACCAGAACTGGGTCTGGTCCGATCGGACTGTACCGAAACGAGCTGGATCCAATCAGTGCTTTTCTGGACGAATATCCGGGTCGGTACATCGGAGACGGTTCTGCTCCAGAGGAACCAGACCGTGAATTATCTCAAGAGGAAGTCCGATTACGTCCGCGAACCGATTTCAAGAACCGGTTTAGAATCGATATGGAAGAAGATGATCGAGCTTGAAATACCAACGATGGCTTTCAATCCATACGGCGGGATGATGGGGAGGGTTCCGTCGACGGCGACTCCGTTCCCATACAGAGCAGGGAATCTCTGGAAGATTCAGTACGGTGCGAACTGGAGAGAAGATAGGTTGACGAACCGGTACATGGAGCTGACGAGGGAGCTGTACCGGTTCATGACTCCTTTTGTTTCAAAGAATCCAAGACAGTCGTTTTTTAACTATCGGGATGTTGACTTGGGGATTAATTCTCACCAAGGAGTTGTGAGGAGCTATGTGGAAGGTGAACGCTATGGGAAGAAATATTTCAACGGAAATTTCCAAAGGTTGGTGAAGATCAAGACCAGAGTTGATAGTGGAAACTTCTTCAGGAACGAACAGAGTATTCCTGTCAAACCATAGTTTTAATATTTGATTATTGTGTAATGATTGTGCTGTAATTTTTTATAGTGAATAAAGTTTGGTTTTTATATGCCTACTATTAGATTTAGAATCTTGGACCTATCTAGTACTGATTAGATGAAATCAGTGATTATGTTGACAATAGACCTTTTTCTAATTCACCTCCCCAACACTATTTTTTTTTTACCGTAACATAATTTTAATGAAGCACAACCTACATAGGTCAGAGCCGGAATGAGATTTCAGAGACTAAGGTTGGAGCTGGAATCTTTTCAATTAGATTTTTTGGCCAAAAGTTTATTTATTGAATATGAGCTGTAAGTATGGTTTTCTTTTGTTTGGCTCAAAAGCCGGATTTAATGGGTTATTTGCTATTTTAGTACATTTAGAATCCCATGGTTTATGAACCCTTTAACACACCGAAAGTATACTATTGAGATCGCTATTGCAGATGTAAACATTTGGGAAATAAGGACTCGCTTGGGCTTGTGATAGTTCAAATAGGACCTTGATAATTCCAGTACAACATGTTCGTTTGTATAGCTACATGGACCACTGGATAAAGATCAGATGTTTGTTATGTGTTAAAATAAATCCAAATGATTCGACAAGATAAGTTTTTAAAATATTAGTCTAAAATGAAACTCATCCAGATGGAAATGAATTTGTCTAAAATGGAGATAATTTCTCTATTACCTTTATATCTTATGAGCCAATTACTAAAAACTATTTTTTTGTTGAATTATTTTTAATTTGAAAAATTGGTTGATTACATTTTTGTCCTTGATTACTAACCCTAAATATCTATGGATCAATTTATGTTTACTTATTCTCTCATTATTTTTTTTTCTTCTTTACGACGACTTTTTTCTCTCACTCTACAACTTTTCATTTTCTTATTTTTTTTCTCATTTCTTTTTCAACATCAAATCAGATAATGAAGTTATTTTCTTTCTTTTTCATTTTAGATCTAATAACCTAATCAAATATGACAGTGAAACTATATCGGTTAAAGAGTGCTCGCAGTTGAACCTGAGATTAGATCTGAAAACTAAAAAAGAAACAAATTTATGGTAGCTCACAACCTAATGTAGCGACGAAGAAGGTGACAAAAATGGAAAAAGAGATTGGATACCTTTTAATATACTTGATTTAGGGATTTTATTTTTTTGTGTTTTTTTTTATTTAGGGTTCTTAAAGATATTTATGATTTTTTTTATGATTTAGGGTTCTTATTTTTTTGTTTCTCTTTTCAATGAATTTTTCGTATCTTTTATTTTTTTCATCTTTAGACATGGATTCAGTATTACTCGGCATTACTAACTCAGTCGAACTCGGTATAACTAACTCAATACTACTTAGTGTTACGTAATATAACCAATAAAATTTAATCAAACTTGGTATAATTAACTCAGTAGTAGCACTCACTAGTACTTAGTAATATTCAATATTACGCAGTATAACAAGTATAACTTAGTCGAACTCGGAATAACTACACCTCAGTAGTATGACCAATATAATTCAGTGTAACCCATGTAACCAAGTATAACTAAATATAACTAAACATTAGTATTGCCTATTAAAATGAAGTACAACTTAGTAAAACTACACCATAAATTGTAGTATCGGAAATTTGAAATTTTAAAATTTTAAAATTTTATTTACTATTTTAGAAAATAAGAATTTCAAAAATAGAAAATGGCAAAATCGGGTTTCCATATTTCATGAAAGCAATGAGAGTTTAGAGGATACGAAAGGTACATAGGAGATTGCTCTATGACATATAGGGTCATGGGAAAAGATGACTCTCTAAAATGACAAATGACAAATTAATTTTATTCTAATAGATATATATATTCAAGTTTAGATAAACAAATATTATGATATAGCTTATCAAAAAACATCCACACTTCCACTAAAATAAAAAAAAAACTTATATTTTTTCTGCCAAAATCACAAAATACATTTTTCGCCTAAACCACAAATCAACATTTTCCGCCAAAACTTTAGAATCGCATTTTCTAGCCAAAACCAGAAATTACATTTTCTCAGCAACACAGTGAAAACACATCTTTCTGCCAAAAATAGAAAAAAAATTTTTTTGCTAAACCCAAAAAAATCACATTTTTCTGCAAAAACTGAGAAGTTACATTTTTCTGCTAAAACTGTAAAACATATTTTTCCAAAAAACTCGCAAAATACATCTTTCTGCCACAACCACAAAACTACATTTTTCACAAAAAACGCAAAAATACATTATCCACCAAAGACACAACACAACCACCAAAAAAAAATCATTTTCCTACTAAAACCACATCTATCTGCCAAAACCAAAAATTACATTTCCCAACGAAACCGCAATAACACATTTTTCGCCAAAACTGTAAAATTACATTTTTTTTGCTAAACCCAGTAATTACATTTTCTGCCAAAACTAAAATCATATCTATCTGTGAAAACCACAAAAAAAAAAAATTCTTGCCAATAATGCATTTCCACAAAAAGGTAAAACATATTTTTCCACTAAAATCATAAAACGCATTTCTTGCAAAAACCAGAAAATACATTTCTATAAAACTGTAAAAATTCATTTTAACGCCATACCATAAAATCACATTTTAGATAATTAATAAAAATTAGTATAGTTAAAAGAAAAATAAAAATTAAATTAAATTAAAACAAAAATATATAAGTCATTTGTTTATTAAAGTCATCTATGTTAGAATGAATAAATAAAGAAAAGAAGAAGCAAGTTGGTTGAAGATAGAATCTGGATCAAACAGACTTGACTCACAAGGAATTATGAAGGCTGCCCTATACCACTTGACCTAACTTGACTTGCAAGGCAAGGAATAAGTTGGGGAAGACCTTGTGGACATTGCTAGGCTCCAGAAACCTAAGGATAATCAGTTTGAATTCAAATGGAAGGATCTGGTTTGAATTAGGCAGAGAAAAGTCACATGGGTGCATAAGGAGTTGTAGCAGACCTATCACTATCACCATGGAGACCACACCTTGCCTCATGTCCCTTTCTCCTCATCTGGACGTGCCTCCCATTGGCTGTATTCCCTTTGGCCTCTTCTCATCCCATACATAATTATTTGTTTATGTTTCAATGTTTTAGTAATTGTTTAATCATGTGTATTGCCTATTTAAAGGCTTCCCCATCACTTTTAACACTAACCAGAATCAATAGACAAGTTTTTTTCTCTCTAAACTCGTGGCTCTCTCTCTCTTGCTTGTGTCTAAACAATATTCACAATGTAAGGAGCTAAGAATTATGGTTTAGAGGCTGCCTTAACTCTATCTCTCTTAAGGCAGCCTAATACTTGTAACACTCAGTCTAAACTCTTCTTTATCTCATCTTAAGCTCTAGATTACTGATTCTAAATCCTCTTTATCTTAGGTGCACAAACTCAAAGTGTTGTGTTACTTCAGAAGGATAGATTCAAACTAGAGCTTCTTTGCAACACATAACCGGTTTGCTGTTTAGGATCTTGGTTATAGTGTAGGCTGTTTAAGAGGATTCAACCACCAGTTGGTTGTGTCTTCCTTTGAATGGTGAGTTCCTGTTGTATGGTTGAAGATGATTCAGTTACAAGTTGACTGAATACTTTCTTGACATGAGACAAACACTCATGAAGTCCAACAATATGAAAATTAGAGATGAAAACACGAACATAAATTCATTTAAATGAGCCATCTAAATGGAGAAATGAACACTATTAAATACAATTTAAATAGATCATTTGAATGGATCATCTAAATAGATTATTTAGGTGAAAATGACAGACAAATAGACAAACGATCTAACACAGCGTAGTAAAAACGAGATGGACTTCCAGTTATAGGCCAATGCAAACAAATCGACGGGAAATTTCAGTTTTTCTCCAAGTTTGATACCACTTCTCAAATTTACCATTAATAAATGATAATTTTCAAAAATATCTTAAATTTATGATGGAAAAAGACTAAACTAATTTTTCTAAATATTATATAACATTTAGAAACTCAACTCCACTCATTTAACACTAAACCCTAAACAATAATCACTAAAATATAAATTTAAATGTTAATATATTTTTGATTAAAAATATTTTTGAAATGTAATATTTAAATTGTGATATATTTAACAATTTCTCAACGTGATTTATTTTGGTCTATGAAATGCATGTGGCATATATATTATGTTTTTGCGACCCGCTTTATTGGGAGCCTATGAGAATTATTTGTTGTCGTCTGTAAGCATTTCTAAGTCATATTGATTACAAAATGTTTGATAAATCAATAAAATAATATGCATATGTTGGAAATAATAATTAATAGTCTAGTGATCTGTTCTATACAGCTAGAGTAGTAATTTATGTCTCTGATTTGAATGCTATTATAGCCTATGATTAAATATCATTTTTTTTGAATAAAAATTAAATTATCTTCTATATTTATTGAGAAGTCATTTAATTAATTTTTGCTGATGTGTTACTCATAGTAAAGTTTTTTAAATACATGTTGATGATTTTTTATTTTTATTTATTTAATTCATCTTAAAACTAAATCAAAAGTTAAATTACATCAATAACCAAAAAAATCGTACTTAACAATAATGGTTATCACACATATGTATTTAAGATTTTTTTTTCATAAATACTTGGATTATTATTTTATGCATTAAATAAAATAGATATTTAAAAAAAATTACCTTGCATATTTTAGAGATAATAATTAAAAATACAATTAGTGGTTAGTAATTTTCTTACATATGCATTATATCTATAATAATATAAATTATTATATATAATATGATTTTAAGTAAAAAATAAAAGCAATTATAGATAACACAAATATTTAAGATTTTCCATTAAAAATCTATAGATTCAGTATTTACTATAAAAGCTCATAAATTATTTCTCATAGTAAATGAATTGCTTAAGAAAAAGAAATTTAAAAGTATCCTTATAAGTTATATATATAATTAAAAATATAATGAAATTAGTAATTATTAATTTTCACTAGTTGCATATTGTATATATAATGATATACAAAACGTGTATATATAATATAATTTGGAAGTAAATGTTAAACTAGATATCAGAAAACAAACTGAAGTTAATTTTTCATCAACAAAACTGTAATAAGATATATTGATTTTAAAATAAATAAATTATTTTACACATATTTAATAATGTTCAAGAATTTTTTAAACTTTATTTTACATTTTATATAGATAACTAAAAATAAAATAAAATTAGTACCTAATAGTTTTTGTTATTTGTGTATCTTATAGATAATTATATAAAATATGAATAATCATTTAGACTTGAATTACAAAGCATATCAATTATATATATGTGGAGTGTCTAACTGTTTTCATTTATTAGAATCATTTAATTAAAAATTGTTCATAATGATCTACTAGCCGAAATGGTTTAGTTATTTATATCATAATTTTGCATGTTTGGCGTTAAATAATTCACATGGTGGATTAGTCTAAGCCATATTACCCGATGAAATTATTTTTCCATTTCAACTATTATTATCAAATTATCTTTAGAAAATATTATTTTTGCTATTGTATATATATATATTATTTTAAGAAAATATTATTAGATGTATAAACGTGATGGAATATTAACTGAATGGCATTAAAAAATTAAAATTAATTACGGTACTTATTCGGAAATGACATTTGGAGTATACATTAATTATTTGGCTATGGTTATTGATAAAAATCTAATAAAATATTATAAAAAACATATTTTATAGTTTTAAAAGTTATAAAATAATCAAATTAAAAAAACATATAAATTTATTTATTTAAAATATACATAAATAAAATTCACATTTAGTTTTAAAAATAAAATTATATTAAAATGTGTCAAAAATATAACAAATATTATATTATATTTTAAAACTATTTGTATCCACGAATTCACGGGCAACCATCTATACTCATTCTTAAAATGTATGGAGCGTCTCCGGGGCTAAACATAAAAAAGGAAGAGTATTTTTAAAAAAATGGATGCTAATATAGAACAAAATCATGCTAATTTGCAACTTATAAAAAAATATAAAAGTATTTATTTCTTCTCCGGTAAGGAGCAGATGAAGATGATGACATTTAAGAAAAAATCTTGATCCATAATTCTATGTATATAACTAACATTCAAAAAGTTGACCAAAAAACTAACTTTCAATTAATTGACCGGATCAGTTGAACATATTTGATAGAATAGATATAAAGCTAGCTAGGAAATAGATCACCATATTAATTATCGAATCTCCATATGATCCTAATTGTCTAGTTTACAAAGATATCAACCCACTACCTTAAAGATATGCATTCACAACACATATAAGAAATGCAACCCCCTAAACGAAAGTAATAACAAGAAACGCAAGCAATGAAATCTCTAACAATGCAAACCCTAATCATCTCTATTTTTCTCTTTACAATCCCAACATCATTCGCATCACCACCATCACTTGAAAACGTTTTCACACAATGCATCTTCGATTTCAGACCCTCAAATCTAAGTTCCCCGATTCAAAACTTCACATACACTCAACAAAACCCTAAGTTTCTTACAATCCTCAACAATTATGTACGTAACCTCCGTTACTTCAACAGCACGACACGTAAACCTATCACAATCGTAGCTGCGGCCGATGTTACTCACATCCAGGCTACGGTCACCTGCGCCAAGAAACTCGGCCTCCAGGTCCGGATCCGCAGTGGAGGCCACGACTATGACGGGTTGTCGTATCTATCAACAGTAGATTTCGTTGTCCTAGACATGTTTAACCTCCGGTCTATCGAGTTCGGTCCTAAACTTGACACCGCGTGGGTCCAATCCGGTGCTACCCTTGGAGAGATCTACTACGGAGTCGCCAACAAAAGCAACGACCTCCGTGGATTTCCCGCCGGAGTCTGCACCGGTTTAGGCGCTGGTGGACATTTTAGCGGCGGTGGTTACGGTAACATGATGAGAAAATACGGTTTATCGATCGATAATATAATAGACGCTAAGATCGTTGATGCTAAGGGAAGAGTCCTGGACCGGAGCTCAATGGGAGAAGATCTTTTCTGGGCCTTACGTGGCGGTGGGGCCGCTAGTTTCTGTGTTGTCTTAGCCTGGAAGATCAAGCTTGTTCCCGTGCCAGGGAAGGTCACGGTCTTTAACGTAGAAACTGTTGGAAACAGAGGTGGCGTGAACACCACGGAACTTATAGTGAAATGGCAAGAGGTCGCAGACAAGATCGATAACAATCTGTTCATTAGGTTAACTTTAAGCACAAGCAACAAAACTGTGAAGGCTTCTTTCATGGGAATGTTTCTCGGAGATTCGTCGAAGCTTCTAGAAATCATGAACAAGGAGTTCCCGGAGCTTGGTCTGAACAAAACAGAATGCATAGAAATGAAATGGATCGAATCTGTTCTGTTCTGGCTTAATATCCCACCCGGTACAGCACCAACATCGGTTATGCTAAACCGGATCCCGCAAAAGCAAATCTACCTCAAGAGAAAATCTGATTACGTCCAAAAACCGATATCAAGAACCGGTTTAGATGCGATATTCAAGGTTCTGTTAGAGAACGAGAACGTGACAATGGCTTGGAACCCGTACGGAGGGAGGATGAGCGAGATTCCATCGACCAAGACAGCGTTTCCGCATCGATCAGGTAACATTTTCAAGATCCAGTACGCAGCAAACTGGTTTGTGCCAGGAGAAGAAGTGGCTAACGAATGCTTGAGCCAGACGGAGAGAGTTTTCGAAGCAATGAGCCCTTACGTGTCAAAGAACCCAAGAGAGGCGTTTTTGAATTATAGAGACGTGGACATCGGCACGAGCTTGAACTCGACGTACGAGGAAGGTAAAGTGTATGGGGTGAAGTATTTTAAGAATAACTTCGAGAGATTGGTTTGTGTGAAGAGCAGAGTTGATCCAGACAACTTTTTCCGGTACGAGCAGAGCATCCCTGTGCCCTCAAGCCACTAGAGAGTAGAGGCTAGAGACATACTCTTGCTTATTTATCGGATTCAGACCTTATACCTATGATTTGGATTAGAAGATAAGAGAGTTAATAAATAATAAATGCCATGTATACTGGAGATAATTTGTATCTACTTTTTTCTTCAGAAAAGAAATGTGATATAATTGTCCAAAGTCTTGAAAATACAAATCCCAAAATCAAATAGCAGTAACAAGTTTAAACTTTAAACTTTATCTGTATGATCGTTGGGTTGATATGGTTGGGGCTTCACTACACAAACTAACAGTATCAATTGTTATTCCACTATTTTTATCAGACTTCCCTACAAATTTTCATGAAACCATATAAATTCAAATAAGTACTTTTCGCATTAAAAAGAAAAACATTCACATAAGCACATGCATACATGTATTGACATATATTCAAAGATTCTCTTCTATTATTAGCGGACAACGGGGATATGAGCAAAAAAAAATACTTACACATATGAACACTGTAAGCAACTTCGGCCATGTTTGTTTTTGTATTTGGTTGCACTATCAAAATGTAGCATCAGAATGCAACATTTGGATATCATATCCATATGCGTTCATTTTTATAGTTTATATTTGCATTTAGTTACAACATCTAGATAATAATATTTTTTTTTGAAGACAACGTTTTTAAAAAAAAAATATAACAACATTTGAATACTACTAGTTAAAAGCTATATAAATATGATTTGAATAATTACTAATTAGTTAATTACTGTATTTGAATAAATATTTCTAAATTATTTTTGTAACAAAATAATTTTTGGGAAGACTAATTTTAAGGTTTTGGTAGAAAAGCTGATCTTAGTGTTTTCAGTTTTGGCGAAAAACATGATTTTTCTATTTGGATGAAAAAATTGATTTTACGGTTTTGGCAAGAAAAATCTCATTTTACGTTTTAGTGATGAATTCCTACTTTACAGTTTTGGTGGAAAACCACGATTTCTTGGTTTTTGCAGGAAACTCGATTTTTTCTTATGGAGGAAAAATCGATTTTCGATTTTGATGGGAATATTCATTTTTTTTTTGGGCAGAAAAACATGATTTTTTATTTTAGCGGGTTTGATGGGAAAACCTGATTTTTATAATTTTGAAAGAAAATCGTGATTTTGCGGTTTTAGAGGAAAAATCTAATTTTACAGTTTTGGCGAAAACCCTAATTTTGCGGATTAGACAGAAAAATCTCATTTTTTTATTTTGGCACAAACACCGATTTTATTTTTTTATGGAAGAACATTTTTCAGTTTTGGCGAAAAAACTTAATATTGTGGTTTTGATAAAAGAAAATGATTTTACAGTTTGACGAGAATCTTCGACTTTTCAGTTTAGCGGAAAATCTATTTATGTTTTCGAACAAAATATGATTTTGCAATTTTGATAGAAATTTTGATTTTACTATTTTGGCGGAAAATTCAAATTTACGATTTTAATGGGAAAATTTTGATTTTCGGTTATAGACCAAAACTCAATTATGTGGTTTTGGCAGAAAATAAAATTTACCACTTTTGCGGAAAAATCCAGTTTTACTTTTTAAAACATAATGTTATGGTTTAAAATATATCTAATAATATTAATAATTAATATAAACCAGTAATATAAACATAATGTATTGAAGAGTATAAGTCTTTAGATTTTGGGAGATATCTTTTGTTTATTTCTTTTTTGGGGTCAAATATTTTGTGTATTTTATGCATACTTTTATTTTTGTTTACATATTTGATAGCATTATTGACTTGAGGATTGGGATAATTTATTCTTGATTATATTTAAAAATTTCTTGATATCCTACCATTTTTACTCTTCAAAAATCTATTTTTAGATTTCTTATCTACTTCTAAACATAGCTATTTTTCAGGATTTGCGGATAGCTACGGATCACAATTGATACCCTTGCCAATTACCCCACATTTTTGTTGGTAGGATAATATAATACATAAATTATAATTGACTTTGAGAGTTGAGGCAATTAAACTTACCATAATGAAAGTTGGCAACATTTGACCAATATATATTCAAAGTAACCGCACTTTCGCACAAGGCCAATTTTTTTTTTTCGTTTTTGTTTGTTTGGCAAAAGCCACAAATTTATATTTATCCAAATCTCATACACTCAAAAGTGGGAAAATAATTAAAATTATGGGAGTGAATAAAACGTATCTTGTATTTCTTCTCTTCTTTGCTGCAGCGTATTCATCACCGGGAAATATTTGACCAATTACCTTACATTTTAGTAAATTTGATATACATAAATAAATTATAATTGACTTTGATGTAATTAAACTTACCATAATGAAAGTTGGCAATATTTGACCAAGAAATATTCAAAGCAACCGCACTATCGCACAAGGCCACAAATTTCGTCATTTTTTTTTTTGGGCAAAGCCACAAAATTACTCTATTTATCCAAACCTCAAAAGTGGACAAATAATTAAAAAGTAAGAGAATGAATAAAACCTATCTTGTATTTCTTATCTTCTTTGTTGCATCGTATTCATCACCGGGCACTGCAGATCCCGTGAATGTCTACGAGAACTTTGTCCGATGTTTCAAAAACAAGACAAACATCTCCGACAAGGGTCTAACCGACGTCGTTTTGTCCCGTACCAGCGTCTCCTTCACCCCTGTCCTACGCGCATACATCAGAAATGCTCGTTTCAACACCTCCTCAACGCCGAAACCGTCGCTCATCGTGCTGCCACGTGTTGATTCCCACGTTCAAGCCGCCGTGATCTGCACCAAAGCGCTGAATCTCCAGCTCAAGATCCGGAGCGGTGGTCACGACTACGACGGTCTTTCCTACGTCTCCGCCGTGACGTTCATCGTCCTCGACCTCTCTAACTTCCGAAACATCACCGTCGATATGAACGACGACGGAGGATCCGCTTGGGTTCAAACTGGCGCCACGCTCGGCGAGCTTTTCTACCGGATCTGGGAGAAGAGCGAGGTTCACGCTTTCCCCGCCGGAATATGCCCTACCGTCGGCGTCGGTGGACATGTAAGCGGTGGCGGGTACGGACACATGATTAGAAAGTTCGGACTCACGATAGACTACGTCGTGGACGCTACGATCGTGGACGTTAACGGCCGAGTTCTTGATCGGAAAATGATGGGGGAAGATCTCTTCTGGGCGATACGAGGCGGAGGAGGTGGAAGCTTCGGCGTCGTTTTGGCTTTCAAGGTGAAACTCGTGGAGGTTCCTAAAACCGTCACCGTCTTCAGGGTAGATAAATCAGCGGACCAAAATGCCCTCGACATGGTCCATAAGTGGCAGTTCGTGGCTCCAAGAACCGACCCGGGTCTGTTCATAAGAGTTCTGTTAGCCTCTCCGACCAAGAACAAGACACAAACAGTGAACGCTAAGGTAAGAGCTTTGTATTTGGGAAAGGCTAACGACGTCGTTTCCATGATGGCGAAGGAGTTCCCTGAGTTGGGTCTGAAGATAGATGATTGTAAGGAGATGACGTGGATCCAATCACTCTTGTGGTGGATGAACCACAAAGATGTCTACAAAGTCAAACCGGAAGTTTTACTTGAAAGAGAACCTGATTCGGCTAAATTTGTCAAGAGGAAATCGGATTATGTGGAGAAGGAGATGACCAAACCCGAACTAAACCGGTTGTTTCAGAAATTAGCGACATTAGACAGAACCGGTTTGGTTTTGAATCCATACGGAGGGAATCTAAACACGACTGCTACAAACGAGACGGCATTTCCGCATAGGCACAAACTATACAAAATACAGCATTCAACGACTTGGTCTGATGCTGGACCAGAAGCGGACAAGCTTTATGTTGGTAATTTAAGAACAACCTATAGAATCATGACCCCGTTTGTGTCGAAAAACCCTAGGAGCTCGTATCTGAACTATAGGGATGTCGATATCGGGGTTAACGATCATGGAGCCGATAGTTATCAAAAGGGAGAAATCTATGGGAGAAAGTATTTTGGCGAGAATTTTGATCGGTTGGTTCGGGTTAAAACCGTTGTAGATCCTGAAAATTTCTTTAGGAATGAGCAAAGTATACCAACATTACCTCATAAGAGAAAGTAGACAACTTTAGTTCATGTGACTTTTGTCACTTTTTTAAATGTTTTTGTTCATTAAACTTACTTGGAATAATTTCTTTTTCTAATAATATTTTACATAGGGATGTTAAAATAGGTAAGTCCATCCCATTTAAACCTAAACCCCGAATCTATTTAGATTCATTTAGGGTCTGATTGGTGTAAAACCAAAGACTTTTATGGTTTTGAGAGTTTGCAAATGTGGGTGGTCACGGTTTAACTTTATTAAATGATTTATATGAGTGATATAGCAGTTAGAAAGTTGTGCATTTGCAAGATACATATGAATTGTTGACTATCAAATTTAGTAGCAATTAAATAATAAATTAATAATTTTGTTATTTTATATAATTATTAAAATATTAAAAAGAGAAATGACCTTTAACGACCATAAAGTGATTTAGACCAATTTAGTCCCAAAGTGCTAGGAGTTAAACACGTAAAATTGCATTGACTCATTTAGATCCATTTAGTCATATTTAAAGATTGATGTAGTTTTTATTTTCTCAAAAATATTTCTTTCTAGTGTATAACTATTTGAAATGAGAATATTAATTAAAAAATTTTAAAAAAATATTTCAAGAGTTTTATTTTTTGAAAAAGAGGTGTAATTTATTTTTAGTTGAAAAATACAAAATTTAAAAACCATTTTTTTTTGTTTTTTGAAAAAGAAATCAAATTTTCTAAAAAATAATATTACAAAATTTCTTTTTCCAAAAAAGGAAGTATTTAAAAAAATAATTCAAAATAACTCTTAGAAAAAAAATTCAAAGAAATTTTCAAAATAATCAAACTATATTTTTTTCAAAGTTCTGAGTTTTTTTTTCAAAAATATTTTTTTCCGAGAAAATCACCTTTTTATTTTTTTTGTCACCAAAAAAGAAAAATGACCAAAAATGTTTCATTAAAGAAAAAAAAGACTTTTCTACCCCTTGCTTTATAGATATATAAATAAAAAAATATTAAAAATTAAAAAATATAATTTATTTTATTGTCTCAAATTATATGTTTTTTAATTCAAAATTTTTATAAAAAAAATTTTCAATTTTTTTTATATAAAATTTTCATTTTGAAATTCGAAAATTCTTTTTGAAACTATTATGAAAAATAATTATTTGAAACTTTTAATATTTATTTATTAAAATTTTAAAATTTACCCCTTAACTATAAACCTTAAGTATAGATTAATTAACCCTAGAGAAATTGCAAAGAATACCACAAGTTAAGTATCACTTTTCAAAAATACCTTCAATCAAAAATATAATAACAATTGGATTTACACTTTAGTGATTATTATTTAGGGTTTAGTGTTAATGGGGGTGGAGTTGAGTTTTTAAATGTTTTATAAATATTTAAAATATTAGTTTAGTCTATTTTCATCATAAATTTAGGTTTTTTTTGAAAATAATTATTTATTAATGGAAAATTTGAAAAATTATATTAATCTTTTGGTAGAACTGTAATTTTCCCTTAATCTTATGGGTATAAATATATATTTACTCTTTAGTGAAACATATTATGTTCTTTTACTTCCTTGGAAATTCTTTTGGGGAAAAGAAACTAAAAGGGGATATCCTAAGGTATTTCTTTACAAAAATCAATTTTTTTATGGATAGGTTTTTTTAAATAATAATATTTGAAAAAAATCTTTCCATAAAAAGTTTTCATTTTTCAAATAAGTGATTTTAAAAAAAAAATATTTAATTAATTATATCATGTTAATAGGTTAAAAGGGTCTTTGTTAATTTTTAAGTAAACTCCATTTAATAAAAAGAAATACCCTACAATTAATTATTTTATTTCTTGAGAACTCTTTGGGTGACAAAATTTTTAAAAATATATATTTTATAGAATTGACTTTTAATAAATGAATCTTAATAAAAGTACCGATTTAAACCTCACTTAACTAAATAGATCTAAATGGGCATTTATTTATATTAAAAACTCACCTTTACAACAATACTACATATGTTACCAAAATTAATTTTAAAAATGTTTAATATACACAAAACAAACACATATATGTTTTCAGTTTTACTAGATCTTATTTTTTTTGAGATTTACTATGCGAGAAGAATTCCTTGTAGTCTTCAAGAAGACTTACTAGAACCTCAGAAGACTTTACGGAGTTATATTCGTAAAAATGAATTCTTGTTTTTTTGGTCATAAAGAATTTTGTAATTTCACTAGTCTTTTGGGTTACTTTTGCATTTGATTGAAGTTTGGATAAATTTTTAGGATTAAAATCAAGTTTGAGTCATATTTGGTAAATTCCCCTTTAAAAAATCTTAATAGAACTACTAATTAAATTAAATAGATCTAAATGTGTATTTTTATATTAAAACCCCATTTAAAACTCACTAAAAACTCATTTTAAAATTACTAATTCCATATTTTGAATGTTAGTTATGTATCGAACCTTGGATACCCAAAGTACGATTTAGTTGAAAGCAAACTGAAGAACGTCCACAACTAGAAAAACTATTATACAATACAATAATAGCATAATGTGTCTCCATATGCAGCTGAAAAAAAACCCTCCCTTTTGGCTTCAACATTAATCAGATAATTAACTCAAAGATTAAGGTTTCTTGGTTTAAAGAGGTCGGCCACTTATCCACCTCTCGAAAAAGATTGAGATCTCCACTGGTTTATATTCTAGCGTGTGCCCGCCTCCCTATATAAACCAAACCCATTAACCAATCAAGATATCTAATGTAGAATACAAAAGCTTTGCATTTATGTAAATGATGATTGAGGATCAAAGAATTACTTTCACAGTGGCATATGTCATCTTATTTGCATAAGTTTGAGTGTATCTGCAAATAAAAAGTTGACAAGCTTAATACAAAATGAACTTGGGGTGGGGGGTGGGTGATTGCGGGTAATTTGAAAAATTAGTGTGATTTTTTTAAAAAACTCTAGAATCTCATCTAAAACTATGAGATTTGAATTTTTTTTTTTAACTAACAAACTCATCTCAAATATTCTAGAAATAATTAAAGCACTCTAAAATCTTTAACTTAAATTTGTTCAATAACAGTGAATTTCTAAGTGTTTTATGAATTGAAAATTTCAGTAATACTAGATTTTAAAGTGTTGTTTGAAAATTCATGTTTAAATAACAGTAAATTTGTCATTTTAATACAAATCACCTCAAACTAGTTGAATACAACCCCCTAAAACAAATCAAGAAAAAATGAAAAATATATACCCAGCGACTTTATCTTGTACGATCCATGGCCTCCATTTCTCAATAATTGAAAAGTTTAGAGATCTTATCCACTCTTGAGTTCCAATGAAAGGGATTGTCATATCGTGATCACCACTTTTCACCATATAAATCAATGCCATAAAAATTACAAACAAATTAATTGATGAAGGAAACATGTGAAGAAGTTGTTATATATTTGCGTACCTGAGGACGAGAGATCGATAGCCTTTGATGCTGTTATTCATATGGTATGGTATGCTACTTTCAATGTCTTGAATGCAATGCAACTTCACACTGTCACAGTGCTCCCATTTTACTTTAGTCCCCTGCAATCATAGAGTTTAATCATTAGATTAAACCAATGATCAATGATACTAAATAAGTTGTCATATATATTACCTTTGTCACTTTAAGTGCTCTACGTACGCTTTCGTTATTGGCCCAATATTCAGACAAAGAGTACCGATACAACTACACAAAAACAACCTTGTTCAATACTCTTCTCCAGTGGTTTGTTAAGTGGCTAGCCATTTGATCCAAAGATACCAAGAAGCTTACATAGCAATCAGGAGATGTTTTGTCACAGTTTGATTCTAGCACATATTGTTGATATACTTTAGAAACAGACTGTAAGTGAACCACACAAAAATATAAGTTAGTGATTACCATTTAGTCGCCATTTCATTCAAGTAACTAAAATTCCAGAATTTGTGTGTATACCTTTTTGTAGTCTTTAACGAGTTCCAGGCATTCTTTGTTAAGAGGATCCACATGATAATAGTCTCCTCCACAGCTTCTCTTCATCGCCTACAAATGTAAGAGAGTTTGTGATGCTGCTTCAATTACTTCGTTGTGGTGACAAGAGACGAACGATCCTCAATGTTGTAATTGGTACCTCAAAGAGTTCATCAGAGATGAGTGCCATTCCATGAGCAAATGGAACGCGAGTGTTATTATCAAAATCAAAGTTTGTTAACGGGTTTCCGATTATATAGCCCTGTCGTTGGAAAGCATAGAGAGAGAGAGAGAGAGAGAGAGAGAGAGAGAGAGAGAGAGAGAGAGAGAGAGAGAGAGAGAGAGAGAGAGAGAGAGAGAGAGAGAGAGAGAGAGAGAGAGAGAGAGAGAAAACAAAACTTCAGTATCCGTATACTGAATTAAAAGTAAGAAACAAGCCAACCCTTATGAACCTGGAGATTTATTTGCGGTTTGCAACATATATAGTTTTCTGCGGTTAATTGGTAAAATAACTGAATCAAGAAAAGAGCTTCCTTAAAGATTTTAAAGTGATACGAAAAAACAAACTTACCATTTGAAATTTCTTGAACGATGGCTGGAACCACCTTACCGGAATAAGAATTTCCGGCTACATAAAAAGGATTGGAGAAATATTCAGGATGCTTGTCTAGCCACTGCACAACAATCACCAAAAGTATATGCATAAAGATTACATGCTTCAAAGGACAGTTTGAACTTTCCCTTTACCTTACGTAGAAACTCATTGACCCGCTTAGCTGCTCTTGTGTCACTTGGTCTATCAGCCAATGGGTTTCTTGAATAGGAAAAGCCAGTTCCAACAGGCTGGTCTAAATAGATTATATTCACAAGCTGAAAAGACGCAATCATTCTAAAATTCAAGATCAAGAAGTTCCCATTCTGAATAGTGTTTTTACATCATATAACTAGGCTTGGGAGTTTAAGTTACTACCCGCGGATCCTGCCCCATTTGATCCGTCGCAAGACGGATGCAGGTCGACCGATTTAAAAAATTATGAATAGCGGGTACGGCTTGAGATTATTTTAAGCGGAATAGATGTGAGTCAGCCGAATTTGAGTCACAGATACCCGTCAATACGCAATTTTTAAAAAAAATATATATATAAAAAAATCTTAAAAATGTAGTAAATATTTATAAAACTTAATTATAAATATATTATTTTGATATGTTTTCTTGAAAATAATTACTATGTAATTAAAATAATTATTTTAAATATAATTAATATTACTTGCGGGTCCGGCAGATTACCGGCAGGTTTTGGGAGAGTGGGATATAAGATTTTTTATTTGCAAATTATGCATATCATATTTTTGAATTAAAAAGTGATTCGATTCGCGGCGGGACAAGATGGGTTGACCCGCAAACCCAATACTACATATAACTGGTGATAAACTAATAAAACCAACAAGTGACATTGTACACTGCATTTGCTACCTTAGTCCATGAATGTGTAGCAGAGACCAAAGAAGGGATACTTCCATTGTAGGCCTCGACCTTGAAAGCAAGAGGACCTGACTTTTTTCAATTCGAACAAGTCAGTGAAAACATTACATAGACAAATAAGAATGAGTTAAAAGGAGATTTACTTACCATTCTCAAAAACAAGGCCAGTGAAAGAAGAGCATCCAGGTCCTCCACTTAACCAGACAAGAAGAGGGTCTTCGTCAGGGTTCCTCTCAGATTTGATGAAGTAATAGAACAATTGTTCTTCCTCTGCATCACCAACACCAATGTACCTGAAAATGAATTTAACTACAAAACTCAGAACAAACTTTCCTTACAAATATGCTAACTAAATCTGGAGAATAATAAGTATGAATGAAACCCGGTTTCAAGCTCAAAAGGCAGAGGGCCTTCAAAGCCAGGAAGATATTTGATGATAGAGCTTGCATCAGTATGCTGAATAATTAACAATAGAAGAAGTTGTGGCAGCAGCAACTTGAGTACCCAAGAATCCATTTTTATTTTGAGTGTTACTACAAAACACATCTTTATACTTAAAAACAGTATCGCGAGCATTAATAACAAACACATTTTAGTGTGAGAAAGAAGAGTGAGAAAGTTCTCTCTAGGAACCCCAAGTTGGCTTGAGCTGTGTAACATTGGGTAGGATTGGAAAAGTGGCTGGTTGTCCAACGTTTTTAATTAAAGGTCCACAATTAAATATTACTTTATTTCCTTATCTTTCTCTAAGGTCATGATTAACCCGGATCTCTTAAGGTGAGATTCTTAATGTAAAATTTGTCTTTTTAATTTTTATTTTTTTTTACATTTTTTCCGCTAAGAGACGTCTCTTATGGTTTTTATTTAAGAGACGGTTCTTAAGTTTTGTTAGTTAAAAACTAAGAAACGTCTCTTAGAAAAGTTAAGAACCCCACCTTAAGAGACCCCGGTTAAACGTCTCTTACCCACTTGTTTTTGAGTTTTGAAGATAGAGTATTGGTGAGATCTTAAAAGCTTTATAAGTATATCGGTTGGAGGTTGCACGGCTACGTCAATCAGTAGCCGTCTCACGTACCGGTCATGTTCCGGAAATGGGAACAGAATGGAGACGGCTCAGAAACGTCCCAGTGACGTCCTGAACATTAAAGGGACGGCAAGAAGTTTGTGGGGACGGTTAGTTATATATGGTGAGGTTTCCGAGATGTTTGAGTATAGAAATTGGTGTTCTCCACTGACATTATCTGATATGCATGCTCGGATGTAAATAATCGTATAGATTTGATAAACATTAAATATCAAATTAAAATTTTAATTTATTGATTAAATTCACAAATTCAAATGATAAAATATAATCTTCAATGCAAAGAAATAAAACAGAGTAAGAAAACTAGGGAAACTAAAAACTGTTTGTGAAACTTAAGTTTTAAAAACAAAAAATAATTTATGATTTTTATACATGATATATATATATACACATACGTATTTTATTGCGTACCCTCATCGTACTCGTATCTTAAGTTTTTTTTTTGCCGTTTCTTGCCCTCGTTCTTGTCTTGGTACCCCAACTTACTATGGATATAGCTCTTATGACTTTGTCACTTGAAGAACGCTCTAAGTTTAATGAGCCGTGCTTTGAATCTAGAGTGCCAAAAAATGTCAGGTTTAATCCTTACCATGCCAAGGAAGTGGCAAAAAGAAGGAAAACTGAGGGTGTTCAGACCTATAATGAATGGGTGATGGTCTTAGAGAGGTGGGTGGAGAACCCTCCAGAGACTATTTACAATATGTACCGCCAGGCCCGGCCCTGACCAATTATGGGCCGAAAGCAAAAAAATTTTTTTTTGCCGTTTACAAGGCTGAAATTTTAGATATTTTAAATAGGGCCGGAAGCACATGCTTCTTTGGCTTGTATTCAGGGCCGCTACTGTGTACCGCTTTGGGTGCAGATTTGCAAGTGGTTGTTTTCGACCCTACTAAACGTATAACTCAGGACCTCGTTCAAGTTCAAATACTATTCAATGTAGACAATCCGATGAAAATGTCTAAAGTTGTAAACCTCTTGGAACTAAAGCTGAAGAAAACCGATTGTATCGACATGAAATGGATCGATTCGGTTCTGTTCTACATGACGGTAGCGAACAAGTTGTTCATGAAACGTAAATCAGACTACGTGAAGCAGCAGTTGTTTCGAGAACCGGTCTTGATCTGATACTTAAGAAACTGGTGGAAGTTGAGAAATTTGAAATTAATTGGAATCCCTACGGAGGGAGAATGGGTGAGACCACGAAGTTAAATGACACCATTCCCACATAGAGCATGCAACGTGTTCAACATTGATTATTTTATAGATTGGTCGGAAGCGGGAGAGGACGTGGAGAAGGATTACTTGTCGGTTGTCACGTGCAAGGGAGATGCATGTATTCATGACCCCGTACGTATCTAGTAATCCGAGTGAGGCGTATCTTAGTTACCACGTACGAAGCATGTAAATTCTATGGAGCTAAATATTTCAAAGACAACTTTCCAGAGGTTTGTGGATATTAAATCCTTCTATGAGGATATAAACTTTGGGAGGAGTGTTGTGATTTGCGACATGCATGCATCAAATTTTTCAGCAAATAAAGCAAGAAATATGTATTTAGATTCTATTCAATAAAATGTTGTGGAATATATTTAAATCTTTGGTTAAAATATATTTCTTTGGGCAAATCTTTCAAAAAACCTTTAAAGTTTTTTTTTATCAAAAGAACACAACAAATAAAAAATATTTTTTTTCTTTTTTTTGGAATTATAATATCACAAAACTTATAAATGAATGAACTTAAATAGTTTACTAGATGGTTAGATGATAATTGATTATGTTAAACTTGATATAAGTATCACTACATGTGTACGTAACACTACATTAAACACTATATGTTTTCCAATTGATACAATTCGCACGTAGAACAAATGATATAAATTTGTTTAACTTGGTATAACAAAGTAAAACTTGAAATTTAAAAAAAAATAAAACTTCGAATTTTTTTTTAATTAAATTACCGTCCAGTTCGGCCATCTATTTTCTAAACACCCCAAAGGTTCATGTCATTCTATTGTCAAGTATAAAAACCTATTTTATGGGTTTTCCCATTTCTACAATCTTCCTAATCCTCTCAAGTCTCAACCCCATTTTTACTCATCTAATAACTCTCTATTTGTATAATGACGAATCGGTCGGGTTCCTCTTCCACGATCGGTGGCTGGAGAAGAGTCAGAACTCATGGGATCCCTTTTAGTTGTACATACGGAGACAGTGTCACTGAGCTTATCTCAAAACCGATCTAAACCCTTGCCAGCGATATTATCAATGTCACTATGCATCTCATAGGAAGGTAAAACCTCTCAACTTTAGTTATTAGTGTTTCAAGTCTGTCTAAACCGCCACAATTTTCTCTATTTTTGTAGCTTGTCAATGGTAATCATCTCTTCAAATGGGTCGATGAGGTATTCACAGATGAGATACGACATTTGGACAACCAAGTTTGTGTCTTATAAGAAGAACTTCAACTTCTCAAAGCAACCATGAGAACTGAAGGAGCCAATAAGGGAAAGATAGTTGTAGCTTATTGTTTAAATCCTATTGTCATCTGGGGATTTGGTTGTGCATGTAATTTGAACTTCTATCAAGTGAATGGAATTATGAGTTCTTAGTTTTATACATGTTTGATTGTAAAACGCATAACTTAATGAAACTGGTCAAAGTTTTAAAAAAATAAAAATGTAGAAAAAAAGTTTTAAACTTGTTTGGAACTAATAAAAGTATATACTGTTGTAAAATTAATGGGGGAATGTGTGTGTTCTCTTATTGATAATCGATCATAGAGGTGCCCTTTATATATAGGGAGATACAAATAGACTGCATAAGATAAATGGAAAGATAACAATTCCTAATCCAACAAGGAAAAGGAAAACCAAAGAACAAAGAGAAAAGGAAAGATGTATTGGCCAAATTCTCTCTATCTCATGGGCCGGCTGGTTCTTGGTCGGGCCAAGGTTATGGATCGTCCATCACATGATTTATAACATATACATAGTATTCTAATGATTTTAAACTTAGTTGTGAGTCAAATTCAAAACAATAATTATTAAAAATTGAAAACTTGTATATATCTCGAAATTGTCTTAATATTGGATTTCTAATATTATAAAACTTGTATATTTCATGAAATTATCTATACTATTACATGGTTACACCAATGAGAAATGATAGTTAGTAGGAATCCCACGTGGAAATCTTGAATCTTTGAGAGTAAAACACAAAGCCGTTCATGGTATATGTTTTAATGTTTGTGTGTTTATGGTTGTATAACTGATGGAGACTTAGTGAAACTGGTAAAATTCCAAATAAAAAAAATGGAGAAAAATTCTGAACTTGTTTACAATGGACTAATAAAAGTATACACATATTATTCTAGTAATCTTTGTGATTCAAATTCAAAGGAATAATTATATTAAAACTACAAACTTGGTAAAACTTCTACAAATGATGGGGGGGGGGGGGGGGGGGTTAAGGTTCTCTCTCCATCTCTCCCCTCTCACAATTACGAATCGAGATCTAAGAATTCGCTTCATGGATTCACGGGATGAAAAAATGAACAAGAGGGAGAATAAGAAGTTGAAGGAACACTTCGACGTGATTGGGTACGTAACAGATACCCACTAGAGGATACCAGATGAACACTTCGACGTGATTGGGTTTAAGGTTCTCTCTCCATCTCTCCCCTCTCACAATTAGGAATCGAGATCTAAGAATTCGCTTCATGGATTCACGGGATGAAAAAATGAACAAGAGGGAGAATAAGAAGTTGAAGGAACACTTCGACGTGATTGGGTACGTAACAGATGCCCACTAGAGGATTCCAAGTTGTTTCCCATGTGGGGAACTAGTCATCATGAGGTCTCTCCAAAACCAAAGTACCCAACATATTTTGATACTTTTCTTGGGAGTAGATACTTCACTTTCAAGGACTTTGAGGTAATATGAAAAACGTTGATTCATTTTAGATTTTCTTCTTTTAAAGGGGATATAAAAAAAGGTTTGGGTTATACTTGCAGAATGATGGCCTCCACTTTCGTCAACCATGGGTTATCGGTAAAGGTTCAATGGTTAAGGAAGCGTATGATGAGATTTCAGAGCTTAAGGAGCTTATTTCCCGTCGTGAATGAGCTTCATTGTATGATTGTATGTTCTAAGTTTGTTTTAATAAGACTTGTCTATGGTTAACAAATTTAACCATTTCTTATTTTGTTATCGTTAAGATTGTTATATGGTTAACTTATTTTAGATGTTAGCTGTTTTGATTCGTTTAACAAAGTACTTCTAAGTTTTACTACTTTTAGCAATACAACTAAACACAAAGTATTTCTAAGTGGAACGAAGTATTACAAAACCAAATTGGTAAAAATGGTTGGGTTAACTTAAATGATTTGGTTTTCTATGAAGCTAATGATGAAAAGTTGAACTTACACCACTTGATTTATTATAAATGAACTGGTTGCCTAACCTAAATGAAAAGTTGTACCTAGTTAGAAAACACTACAATTTACTAGAATATAATTAATTATAAATTCATACATGAATGAATTCCATAAATACATGGTTTGCTAGTAATTACATCACTCGATTTTATTAGAAAATAAATTTACTTTGAATTTTTATTCCATCAATCAATCAAGGGATTTTGTTTTACGAAGTTAATGCGTCCAGTCAATGCAGAAAAGTTAGACAATGAACTAGTTGCGTGTAATGATAATCCGCATTCATTGCGGACACATCTATAATTACCCTCCTTTCTCATTAGAGTAAGAAACATATGGAGAACAAATATCCTTACAAGTAAGTGTTTCATCTCTCTCTCTCTCTCTCTCTCTCTCTCTCTCTCTCTCTCTCTCTCTCTCTCTCTCTCTCTCTCTCTCTCTCTCTCTCTCTCTCTCTCTCTCTCTCTCTCTCTCTCTCTCTCATATCTGATATTATTTGATAGTGGTTAGTTTTATGTTAAGATCTCTGGCACCACACAAGATATTTACAAGATGGGAAAAAAGTAGCCGAGGAACACTACAGGGCCATCCTTCACTTGGTGAAGGATGAGCAGAGCAGATAGAGACTCATAAAAGGTAGTCTGCCAAAGTCGAGAGGTACTCTATTTTTGATCAAATAGAGTTGCTTAATGAGATGATGGAGAAGGGGGTGTCTTACGTCAACATCAAGGAAGAGAGGGACAAAATCCAGGCGAAGCTCCTCGGTGCGGAGGAAAATTTATTAAAGTCCCGTATATCGACTTGGATAAGCTTGGGGAGTCCTTCATGTCCAAGCCTTGAGTGGCCCCTCCTTTATCAAAAATTTTTCTATATTTATGTTGTTGTTTTTTCTGAACCTTAAAACATTGATGTTACCAGTTTTTAACCAGATTATAGCACAAGTTATTTTTGCGGATATTATTTGAGTGTCTTATTACTATGCTTATTATCTGGATTGCTTACTTTTATAGGATTTTCTAAGATTGACAAAGGTAAAAGGTAAACTTTTTCAAACATCGGCAAAATTTTACTCTCTAATTTTTGACACATTGACAACTTGTAGGATGCCACTGGATAAGTAATAGAGAGAAGCCATTTTGAGAGAGAAGAGTTGGCTTTGTTTGAAGGAGATGAAGATGAGTTCCTTTGATTCTATTTCCTTTATATTTTTCATACTTCACGTAAGTTTTAATCCATAGCTTTTGTCACATTCCTAGGTAATTGACAACTCGTAGGATGACGCTTGATAAGAAGTAAAGTGAAGTCAGTCAAAGTTCTACTATATTTTACGGAATAATAATTTTTTTCTTTTTCTCTTATATAAAGTTGACTTAAGTTTTATTGGGTTATATCAATTTCCTTTATTGTAATAAGTTGCCTTAAAATGAACTGGTTAAGTTAAATGCTTTGTTTGAGTTTGGATTCATTGGGAATAAATGAACTGGAAAAGTTATAACTAAACTCATGCTTACTAGAATATAAATAAATGAAATGGATGGGGTAAATGATTTTGGCTGAACTTAACATCACTGGATTTTATTATTGCATTTATGAGTCTTGGTTTTTTTTTTTAGAAAAACTCGAGTTTACTAAAATAGTCATTACGAAATTCATAAATGAATTGGTTGAAATGATTTGTTTGAACTTGTAAAATTTGAATTTTATTTCTAGGTTTTATGAATAAGTAAAACTCTAGAAAGTTGTACCCAGTTGTAAAACACAACCGAAAAGTCGCATTCTTTGAAAAATGAACCAACACATCTATTTACAGTCACATTCATTAAAAATGCTTGGAATGGTTACGTAAGTCGCATTTATTTTCCTTTAGAATCCAAACAGTTACATATATATATAAATATCCTCCCCGTCATTAGACTAAGAAAATATTAAGTACAAGGAACAAGAAGAAGAAGCGGGCAAAAACCTCCTCTTATTCTCACTTTCAATATCTGAATTTAAGTGAAAATCTCATCTATTTTTCATCATCTTATATGCCAGAGTTTGTTCTGATTTCGTTTGTCCTTATTTCATTTCCACTGATAGGTTAAAAAGTCGGGATCTATTGACCTTAAAAGGATGCGTTCAAATGGTCAAGGATCAGCATAATGAAAATGAAAGAAGGCACTCTGCCCAAGTAGAGATGTACACTATTTCTGATTAAATAGTGTTGCTCGACGAGATGATCGACATGGCAAGCCATTTCGACATCCAGGCAGAGAAAGATAGACTCCATGCAAAGCTCCTCTGTGCGGAGGAGAAGTTAAGCATTATCAAAGTCGCTTTCATTGACGGGGACAAGCTTCACGAGTCCTTTATGTCTAAGCCTTGACTGGCTTGTCCCTCCTCGGTCTCCTTCCTAATAAAAACTTTTAAAAGTTCATGTTTTTTGGGTTTTTTTAACATTACAACATTGCCGTTTCCGGTTGCTAAACCAGATTTATATAATATATGTTTGTTTACGGCTATTACTTGATTATATTATTTGTGCTTATTATGTGGATTGCTAAGTTTTTCAAAGTTTGACTACGTTGACGGTTGAATTTTGTCAAAACTTCTGAAAGTTGTACTCCACAGCTTTTGTCACATTTAGGCGATCCCCAAAGCTAGTCTCTCCTCATTGAAGATAAGTTTCTTTCCTTCCACTTTTCTTTACATTTGTCATTATTTAGAAACGTTTAATCCACAACTTTTGTCACATATCTAGGTCATTCACAACTCGTAGGGTGATGCTAGATACGAAGCATGGATAAGCCATTATTTCTGAGAACGAGTTCTTATTTGATGAATTGTGACATTCCGTCTAATCGTGAAGAAGCTGAGTTCTATAAATTGTGACATTTCGTATGATGCTTATGAAGCTGAATTCCTTTTCTCCTTGTATAAAATGTGATCAATCTCTTGTTTGTTTGTTCTTTGTTTTTCTATGTTATTTGTTAAAACAATGATCGACTACCTGGGTGGGTTATTGTTCTGTAGCCTTTTACTCCTTTTTGAGAATTCAATAAAAATAAATTAAATTCAAAAATGAAAGGAGAGTATATGAGATTTTTTTTTGTACTGAGAGTCTGGGAGACTCTGTTTCAGTCATATGAAAGTTTCAAGTCAACAAAGAATACAGATTTAGTGCAAGCTGACATCTCATCTTGTCTCATATGATATTTTCATCATCCAACATTGTTTTTTGTAAATGATCATCCAACATTTCAGTCGTTTGAATTGACCAAGGATATAGATTTGTTATGATAACAGAAAAAAGCGTGACGGTTGCATCATGACTTTCAATCAAGAGGGTGAAGAAAAAATTATGATAGAATCTTATTTTACAAATGTGTAACTAATAAAGCGCTATACGACAAAACCGGTTTAAGTTACACGACGAAATTTATGAGCTGAGGACATTAGCTTAATAACAAGTATGACTATTAATATACGATATTTAACATAAAATATCAGTGGTGTAATATTTCTAGTAACTTAAAAAAATATAGAGAATGTGAGAAGAAATATGGTGATGGCACATCACATTTACATTCAAAGTTATTTCTAAAATACTTCTCAATTAATACATAGGAGATGGTAAAACTTTTTTTTAAGATGCTCAACCAATTAATGTAGCCCAATTTTTATTTTAGAGAAAATTATATTTAACATAATTAAAATATTTTGTATATAAATTTGTCTATGATCTTTTATATATATTAAAATCAAGTATTTTTTCTTAAATAACTTTGGGTTAAGTTTCATTAACAAGTTTGTCCCTACCACGTGACATCATCTAAAACATTATGACATAACTCATGTCTGTTATCACTATAATGATTTTCATAGCTTAAGCTTGTCCTCCTCGCTAATCCCCAAGATCTAGATATATCTTACACCTTTTCAAGTGATATAGCATTGCACTTGTTGTCGGACCAGCTTCAGTTTGACATGTGATTGGTGTTGAGCAATAATTACACACAACTTTGAGTTCGGAATCCATCTTCACAAAGTGAGCCCACACCAGAGATTGTTTTTTTTTCCCTTAGGTTTTGGTCCATCCGCACCTCCTCGATTCTCTCCAGTTCTTACAAATTCGCTTGATTTTTTTTAGAGTCATCTTTAGAGAAAAAACAAACATAAGAAATCTATTTGAAAATTTTATAATCTCCAAACTAAAATTAGATTTTTTTTTCTAAGCAAATCAAAACTTCATTGGCATAATAAATTTTGATTTGGCATGAGAGGTGGGTAAAAGAGGATTTAAGAGCACTGTTTATGAAAAGGAACCAACAATGAGTAAAGAAAAGAAACATACGTCTCAGAGAAATAAAACGATGAAACAGCTTCAGAAAAATTCAGATGCAATCAATGGTACTAAGAGAAATTAAAAAAATTAAAAGAAAGCTAAAACATACCACTTCACTGTGATGAAAAAACCTCCAAAATCTTTTATGGATTTCTAGGTTTGTAAAGGTAGAAGGCAGCGTGGAAAGAGAATTATTTTGGTTGATATTTTGATCTTGAATGTTAGTTAAATAATGTTTTATTTCTTTGCACATTACATATTTATTAACATATTAACACAATATAATAGAAATTTTAACATCGCCAGCCCAACATAAAAATATTAATAGCCAGCTCAACAAGAAAAATGGCATATTAAAATTAGGCTAAAAATTATATTGGATCTTTTCGGCAGCCCAAAAAAAAAACAAATTTGAAAATTAGCTTATCATATACACTTATGATATATATAAATATAGTAACTTATTTATATGTAATTGTATTACACATTTACTACAGATCGGAGCGGATATTTGTCATTTTTAAATTGATATTTGTTCTTTGATTTGTTTCTTACGAATAACAGATTTTATTATTTGCTTTGCTTCAAAGCATAACGGATATCTGGATTTTTTCGAATCGAATTGAAAAAAAAATCGGATCAAATTTAACGGATAATATGCCAGCCCTAGTAAGATGTGACACATATCACCACAATTTGGGATTTGGCATTATTACTCGTTACTCGTCTTAAACTATTTGACTTATACCCGCTTTGAAAAGTCAAGTACTCGACATTGTCAAGAGAAGCAATAAGTCGACATATTTCATTATTTTCAAGATCAAGTCAAGTAGTAAATATCATTACACTTTTTAATATTTGACTCGTTACTTGCTACTTGTTACATATTCTATTAAATATTTGTTACTTACTAATAATACTTGTCTTTTATTTCACTTGTATTTAAAGTTGGACACAAATACTCATTACTCGTCTTATAGTTCTTACTTGCTTTATATTCGTCTTTATTTTTCAATTACTTTTCGTCGTCAAGTAAAATATTAAATAGTAAAATTTAGATACTGCAAGCAAGATAATTTTTTTTTTTTATCTATATGACTTATTACTACCTGTTCTTTGCTTAGAGAAGTCATATTTGTTATCGCGAGAAGTATACAATGCTTTTATATCGAAATATTCATGTCTTCTTTATTCTTCTTCTCAATAGTATGCACAAATATTTTGTTCGAAGTACTTCTTGTAGTAGGGTAAACAAAACAAACTTTCATGTCCGTTTTTAGTATAATATTATTTAATAAATAATATTTAAATACTCAGAAATACTCGTAAATAATTCACGCATACTCGCAAGTAGCAATTAATGGAACGAAGAAAATAACTTGCAATTAACTCATTTTTATTAAGTATTTGAATTAGCAAGTACTCGTTTTGAACAAGTCAAGTATTAGTCAAAATTTTATTATTCGTGAAGGACAAGTCAAGTATCGAGTACACCTAAAATAGTGAGTACTTTCCTTGTGTCCATCCTTACCATAATTCTGCACATTTAATTGCTTCCATTCACAACCTATAAAAGTAGATGCTTCTTTAGGTTGGAAGTTCCTGCTAAAGATGCACATCCAAAGACACGCTGACAATGGTTGCATCTGCACTTCTCCTGGTTTTCCTCTATTCTTGTGTAGTGTTCCCATACATGAGATCTTGTAGTTGACTTCTTCTTTTTAGTTGGCTGAGAACTACCTCCTAAACCAGCCTTCCTTTTGTCGTGGCTATCAGGGCATGTGTACTCCTCTTGCTCTTGGGTTTCTTGAACTTCATTCACTGTCTCAGTGTCAATTTTATCCGGCAATGGTGAAGAATCCATCTACAAATATAGTTAAGAACATCAATAAGAGAAGAGAAGATAACAAAACATATCAAACATAGATATGATTCTTTATTTCTCAGAAAATTTAATCAATAAGAGAAGAAGAAGAACATACATATAACAAGTGATAAGAAACAAATCGATTTCAAGTGATAAACAGCATAACATCTAAAAAAACAAATCGATTTCAATCACAACTAATCTAAATCGATCACAAGAACAGAACTGTATCTCAAACAATCATCAAACAAAACTGAAAAAAAAAATCTTACTTGAGATATGTTTCTCAATGTATCAGAAGCAAAAGAAAGAGACTGAAATTGAGACTTGTTGGTATCCATCTCCTTTGCGGTTCTGCTCCTTTAATATGCATAAACTTTCATCTGAAATCACAAAGGTCAGGAAGAAGAAATGATTATATCGAGTATCAAGAGTATATTTGGTTTTGGAAATAGAAATTTCATTAACTAGGGTTAATAAGATACCTTTACTAATCTTAAGTCGGGTTTGATCGGATACCGGTATGGATCCCGGATATAATCCGATCCGACCCGGTACCCGAATTAATTTAAAATCTTATCCAATCGGGTATTTCTTTATATCAAAATCCGACCCAAAATTTGATTTTTCGGATCAGTACCGGTTCGGATCCTCGGATCCGGGAAATATGCCCAGCCCTAACCTATATGTTGAAATTTTATTACCCAAGTAAAATCAACCAAATATGGAAGATGAAATTACAGTCAAATAATATTTATATAAAAATGAAATTGAGACTTTTCTTTGTGATTTTCGTCAACTAGAATAATCTGTCCACAATGCACCCATCCAATATCAGTTGTGAATAGTTCATTCCACCAAACTTATTACACTCTGTTCATTCAAATGAACATATTATATTCTTCTACACAATATTAAATCATAAATTGATAATATTGGACAACAAAATATTGGTCATATACATAATTCGAAGATTCTGTTTGCAAAGCTACATAAAATTTTTATAATAAAATATTCACGATTAGAGCTTGAAATTTTAATCAGATTCTATGGGTTCCGCCATGTTCGACCCACTGCGGAACAGAGGTAGGTTGGGCGAATTGAACAAATTTGAGTTGCAGATTAAACTTATTTGAAGCGAAGTGGTGCATGATGTTCGAAATTGATTTATGGGTACATGTCGACCTGCAAATATAAAAAAATATATTTTAAAAAATATATTTCATAAAATATATAAATTATTAAAAACATTTCTGTTATTTTAATCATAAAAAATATAAATTATATTATTTTCAAAAAATAAGTAATATAATTAAAATATGTTTTTATTATATTTAATATACCCGCGCACTACCCACAAATTTTTGATGGGGCAGGTGCGGATAAAGATTTTTCTATGTGGGTTACACAAATTTATTTTTGAAAAAATGACCTAACCCACGGGTTAACGGATCAAGCAGAGTGGATTTGACCCATTTCCGAGGTCTATTCAAGATAAATAAAGTCTTCACGCGAAAGTCTTAATTGAACAAATAATAATAAGAAAATAGATTAAATTATCGTGAAAAATAAAAAAACTGAGATAAGTAAGAGAAAAACTTGAAATTAGTGGAAGGGTCCTGAAGGAGTATGGTTAGATCATGATCCGCTGTAAGAAAAAATAATAATTTCCCCAATCATTGGTGTAAAAATTTTGTTGTTGTCTATAGTCTCTAGGTTTCGGAAATAACTTGCTTTCCACAAACCATCTGGTCTTTGTGTGCCGTCCAAACATGTGAGAATCTATAATCTCACCTTCCCACATCACCGTAGTCTCATGATCTACTAAAGTCGTAAAAAGCTCTTGTGGCAAATGATAAATGATATATTTATTTAATCTTTTATATTATGATTATGTTATCTAAATTTTATTGTTAATGATGTTTATAAGATATATAGTATTTTGAATTTATTGTAAAAATACAAGAAATACTAGCATATGCCAAAAAGAAAAACACATGCAGACTTTTAAAGCGAATGACTCACTTTGGATAATTTGAAACTCTGAAATTTATAAAAAATTTAAATGTTCTAGGACAAGAAAATATATGGTTTGTACAATAATGAATTAACAGTAAAATCACTATTTTTTTCTCAGGCGGTCAATATATTAAAAAAAATGAAGCATAATATATGACTAAAATAAGGAAAATACAAGTAAAATTAAGCAAAACAGAAATGAAAATAGGTAAAAACTAATAAAAAATAAAATAATTATTTTAAATTTCTTTGATGTTTTCATTTTACTAACGATAAAACAAATAATTATTTTTGAAAACGCGAGTTCCTATCAATCAGAGCATGATGTTTCATAAATTTTTCTTAGTGACAGAAAAACAAGATGATTGTCAAGTCCCAATATAATATTATTACTATTTTGTATAAAATCAGATTCTTCAAGATTATAGCCTTTAATTCTATTGTATCCGTCATTCTGAAAATATGTTTATGACATTGCTATTAGAATCGAAAACCTAATTCAATTTAACTTAATAACATATCAATATTATTTGTAAATTCATCCTCCTATATATTAGTTAAGAAGTCACTTAAATGATTTCTGCTAATATATCACTTATATGAAAAGTTTTCAATTAATTACTATAATTTGATTTGTTGATAATTTTCATTTTCTATTTATTTAGTTTAGTTAAAAAAGTAAATAAAGAACTAACTTACATCAATAACCAAACAAATCATACTTAAGAATAATGATTATCACACACACACACACACATATATATATATAAGGAAATTGTGTCATCCGTGTTTGAATTTGTGTCATAAATTATTATGTATTTAAGAAAATAAATGTTTTTAAAAAGAGAGATTTAAAAAATTTCTCTTGCATATGTTATATATACTATTAAAATACAATTAGTGGTTAGTATTTTTATTACTTATGTAGTAACTTTCATTAGTTCTGTATTGCATAGATAATGAGATACAAAAATGTGTATATATTATTTAATTTTAAAGTAAATTTTATACTAATTGTTGATATAAAAAATTGAATTTTTTCCATCAACAAACATTTAAATATTTATATTAATTTTAAGAATGATAATAAATATTTTAAAATAATATGTTTAAGATTTTTTTTTTTAAAATGCATGTTATATAGAAAACTAAAATAAAATAAAATTAGTAGCTAACTGTTTTTATTATTTTCGTCTCTTATTTATAATAATATAAAAATATGAATAATCATTTAGACTTGAATACAAACCATACCAATTAGATATATATACTCCATCTGTTTCATTATAAGTGTCACTTTAAATTTTTGCACACAGATTAAAAAAACAATTATTTTTTTTCATATTTTCTATATAAAAACACAATTACCTATACACCTAACCATATTTCAACCAATAAAAAAATAAACTGCAGCATAAAATTAATAAGGTTAGCATCGAAAGTCGAAAACGACACTTATTTTGTAACAAATTATTTTTTCTAAAGAGACATTTAATATGAAACGGAGGGAGTATAATATATCTAAAAAATAATTTATCCGAATCATTTAATTGAAAATTGTGCATAATGTCTGAGAACTTTCTACGAACATGTTATATAAATGACTAAAAAGGGGGATTTGCTAAAAACAACCTAAAATTTCAATTTAAACCTATAAGTGTACCCCAATTTCAATCAAATGCAAAACCAACCTACAAGGGTGATAAAAGTACTATTTAACCCTTATGACCAAACAAAAAAATAGAAATGTATTTTACGTTTTTATCCTTTGTTAGTCTACACGTAACAGAAAGAAATCTACATATATGTAGACCTCGTACGAAGTCTATTCATTCGGTAGACTTGTTATGTAGTCTATACCATAATTTTATCTAATAATTTAATTTTTAAAATGTATAAAAATAATTATTGTAATATTTTTAACTAATCATTAATAAAATGGATAATATGAAGTAAAAAAATTAAAATTTTATATAATTAAACATTTTTAAGGAACATTTAGGGTTAGAGATTTTTGGTTAAGGGGTTCGTAGACATATTATAAAGTCTACATATATTTAGACCTTTTTTTCAGTCTACACACAATTTAACCTAACTGGATTTAACCAATATAATTTGATGATCAAATAAAACATTTACGGTTTGAGATTTGTGGTTAAGGGGTTCGTAGACATATTATAAAGTCTACATATATGAAGACCTTTTTTTTAGTCTACACACAATTTAACCTAACCGAATTTAACCAATATAATTTGATGATCAAATAAAACATTTACGGTTTGAGATTTGTGGTTAAGGGGTTCGTAGACATATTATATAGTCTACATATATGTAGACCTTTTTTTCAGTCTACACACAATTTAACCTAGTATATAAATACGATTTCTCAAGCTTTTCAGGTAAAAAAAAAAACTAATCTTCGCCGTATCTCTCTCTAGGCGATTTCCGGCGAGATTTCCGGTGAGATTTCCAGCGAACTCGATCCATGCAGTTTCCCATCCGTTTCATCTCTGTCTCCTCTATTGCTCTGGTAAGTTAAATGTCTCTGTTTTACCTCTCTATTGATAAAAAGTGACCACCTTTACCTTTTTCTCTTTTCAGATCTGAGCCATCGACTTCTAAGGAACGGTGCTTCTCGTCCAAATCTCTGCTTCCGGTCAGTATCATGGCTTCTACTTCATCTCTCTGTCCTAGCCAGCAAGGGACTGTGCTTCATCTTTCCAACGTACGTCTCTCTGTCATCTCTATCTCTCGTTTAACTAATAACCTAACAAGCTCATCCTTGTTTACTAACCTTTTAGTTTCTTTTGATTCAGATATGAGTCGGTCAGTCTTAGATCCATTTCTCTAACGAGCATTGCATCCTCTCTAATCCATTTCTCTGCTTCCGGTGAGTCTACTTCATTTTGAAGTGTAGTATGAAGTTTCGAATTTGTAGACTGAAATTATGAATTTGTAGACTGATATTTTGAATTTGTAGACTGATATTTTGAATTTTGTAAACTGATATTTTGAATTTGTAGACTGATATTTTGAATTTGTAGACTGATATTTTGAATTTTGTAAACTGATATTTTGAATTTGTAGACTTCTCATGTAAAATGATGTTTTGAATTTGTAGTACACTGATGGTTGAATTTATAGGCTTCTCGTGTAGGCTTCATTTTAAATTGTAGACTTCTCTTGTAGAATGCACTTATATAATTCTTTGTTTGTGTCTTCTTGGTGCATGTTACAAAATGGATAAGCCTGATTTCCTATCGAGGTTGTATACTCTAGGGAGGAGCTCAAGAACTGTGAGTAACAGACGGTTGTATGAGGCTTTTGTACCATACATATGGTTGTAACAAACTTATGTAATTTGCTTGCAGCAGACTTAAGTATTAGTTTTCTTTTACAGAAGACTTTCATAGAAGTCTGGTACTCGACTATATATCAAAATATCATCATTTGTATCAGTATAATACTCTTCTTTCAGAGATTTTAATTCATATTCGACCAAAAGTACAATTCCAATACAATCCAGAGATTTACATATTAGTCTTCCTTTATAAGAGACTTAAAAAGAAGTTTACTTTTTGTTCAAGAAGACTAACATGTTAGTCTGCACGACAGAAGTAACATTAGAACTCAAAGTAATAGAAAAATTAAGACCTACGATTTCAACAAAAATTCATCAAATAAGACAACATCCAAAGTGACAATACAACTGATAAGTTAAATACATAAGACATAAGACAACATCCAAAGCAATAAAACACTATCCAAAGCAATAATACAATTGATCAATTCAACACATAAAGATAATACATAAGATAACATCCAAAGCAATAAGACAACACTGGTTTAACCTGGACAGTTTGGATGTGACCTGGTTGTTTGCACTGTGACAATTAACGTAGACTTACTAATATGTCTACAATTGTTTCCTAGCAATATAGCAAAATCAAAAGTATTATACTTTCATAATTACAACATTTTTTCTATCCAAAATCACTCAAACCCATTAGGATTAACTATTACACACTTTCAAATGAAAAAAATTGTGAAAAAATTTAATGCATAGTACACAAATTAACTTTTAATTTAAATTTCAAAATAGACTCCATGTTCAGTCTACAACGTGGTAGACTTTCTTTTCAGTTTACATCTGTAGACGGTCAGATAGGTCTACTCTTTGGGTTAGTTTTTGCAAGTGACCATTTTACGGGTTACTTTTTATAGTTGAAAAAAGTTGTGATTTTATATAAGCAGACTTCGTTTTTAGTCTACAACTTCAAAAAGGTTAGTTTTCGCTATTGACCATAATTTTCCAGGATTTGACTTTCAGAGGTAGACTAAATATACAGTCTACATGTTTTAGTTTTTTTTGAATGAGGTTAGTTTTGCAATTGACTATGTTTGACTTTTTAGGGGGTAGACTGAAATGAACGTCTACAGATTTGTAGACTTCGCAATAAGTCTACTCTCAAATCCGACGAGTCAGTTTTGCATTTGACCAAAATAAAAAATAGACTTCACGGGTAGTCTACTTTTTTTTTCTGGAAGAGAAGACTGCATCTGAAGTCTACATATTAAAAAAATAATAATTAATTTTAAAAAGTTTTAGTCAAACACAAAACTAACCTTTTCAACGCAGTCAAAATTTTGGTCAAATGCAAAACCGACCTTAAGTAAACTTCTTCGGCAGTCTACGCTTCGTAGACTTATGTTGAAGTCTACTTATGAAAAGTCAAAAGTTCATTCAAATGCAAAACTAACCTCTTTTGCGTAGTCGTCTTTGTAGTTCTACGTACTTTTTTGTTTTTGTTGTCAAAGGTTAAGATGTACACTGTCGGAGAAGGCTACGTTACAAAAAAAATCCGTTTAGTCAATTGCAAAACTGACATATGCGTTGACAAATAGACTGCATTGTATGTCTACATAAAGGCGTAAACATATAAAACAGTCTACTATCGCGACACAGATCTGAGAAATGACTTAAACCATGAAAATAGTTACATTTTTGCAGTGTGAAGCTCGTTTCCAGCCTTTTCAACCGTCCAAACTCCAATAATGACCAAAAGGAAACATTTTTGACGATTCACAAGTGAAAAAACACGAAATTATGAAGTTTATGATTATGAAAATGAAGGTTAAGAGAGATTTTTAGATGGAAATGTAGAGAAAATGAGAGGAAATGAAGATTTGCTTGTTTAGAATGAGAAAAAAGTGGTTAAAAATTCAATTCTAAAGCTTTAAGAGATCAAAAATGGTGGTTCATGGTGGTTGAAAATATTGATGATGATGGCATAGTTGTAATTAAGAACAATGTTTATGGTGTATTTGGTTTTTTGTATTTTTCGAAATTAATAAATAAATAAATAACAATGGCAAATTTGTAAATAATTTAAAAACTTATGGGTATTATGGAAAATTCAATGATGAATAGTAACTAAAAAAAAGAGGTTGGTTTTGGGTTTGACTTGAATTTTTAGGTTGTTTTTGAAAAAACCCCTAAAAATAAAGTAAAATTATTAGTTAACAGTTTTTGTTATTTGCGTATTTTACAGATAATGATATACAAATTATTAGTTAATCCAAGAGGAATAAATATATATTTACACTATTTAATAAAATATATTTTGGTAATTTTTCTCTTTGAAAACTATTTTTGTGACAATTTTTTTTTAAAATCTATCTCAAGATATTCCTCTTAAATAATCCACATGGTGTATTACTCTAAGCCATACTAGCCAATGAAGTTATTTTGTGATTTCATCAATTATAATCATGTACATATCATCTTTTAGAAAACATTATTTGTGATATCATGTATATATTTAAAAAAAACATATTATTACATGTATAAACATAATATTAATTGAATGACATTCAGAAATAAAATTCACACAGGGTAATTATTCAGATTTGGAGCATACGATTACTATTTTTTAATAGTTTTGATAAAAATCTAATAAAATACTACAAAATCATATTTCATATTTTTAAAATTTAAAATTATAAAAATAATAAAATATGTAAATTTGTTTATTTGGAATATATATAACAAATCAAATTCACATACAATTTTGAAAATAAAAAATATTATCACGTTTAGTAACATAATAAATCTTAAAAAATTATTTGTATCCGTGAATTCACGGACAACAACCTAATTTAATATTAATTAATTATATATATGTGTGCATGATATGATATGTGTTTTATAATAACTTCCAACTAGCCATGTTAAAGACGGCATGAGAGAGAGTACTAATTAAGTTCAACAAACGATGATATTTTTGATATGTTACATTTGAAGATTAAGCGTATACACTCTTACCAAATATGAAGTTATAAATAAGGGGGTGATTCGAAAAGGTTGTAGAAGTTGTGGACAACCACTCTTATTTCTTCAGCTATTTCTTTTGAAACAATCATGCTTTACTTTTTAAAATTGAGCCAATCAAACCCTGAGTCAAATTTTCATTTGCTGAAACAAAAAGTTTAACTTTAATAACCATCCATATTTGATTGTTTTTCACATATTTAAAAGTAAAAAATACAATCACTTGTGAATTTTGCCTATATAGAGGAAAGATTCACTATGACCATATCTCTTTATGCGTGAAATAACATTATGAGTTCATCAAATATTTTCATCTTGGTGTCATCTTATCATTATATATCCAGTCGCATTTATATTAAAATACATAATACCGTTTATTGCATAAAAAGATATTCAATGTATAGTTCGTACAAAATTGGTTGTATAATGGAAATACAAACCTTAGAATATGTATCCTCTGTTTTGATCCTCATTAACAGCAACAGGGCCGGATTTGGACATAACATGGCTTGATCTGGACACAACAAGATAAAACATTGGTCTTGGTCTCCAAAATTTTTAAAAAAATTTTACATAAAAATAAAAAAACCTTTCTTATAAATATTTTTACAGAAATATTTAGAACCCCAAGATCTCAGATCCGGCCCTGAACAACATAAATGATAAGTGTAGTTCATAAGAATCTGTCAATTACGAAATTGGTTCTTGATGTTTTAGTTCGTATAAATCTTTAGACAGTAGCATGTTTTTAGGTAGTAAGAATCTAGTTGTACAATGGAAATGAACCACATCAAAAATGTACTTACGAATGCACCTTGCCGTTTTGATTAAATCATACTCCCTCCATTTCAAAATAGGTGATGTTTAAAAAAGTTGTTCATATTTTAAAGTATACGATATTTTCATATTTCAATGTAACTTTTAACTTTATCAAAAACTGTATAGCCAATAATATATTTGCAGTCTGTTTTGTAATTGGTTAATAGTTTTTACTATATGTTTTAATTACATTTTTTAAATTAAAAATAAAGTTTTTTAATAGCCGTGCACTATCCTAAAACTTAAAATTATTTAAAAACTGAGGGAGTATTTATCATACTTTTTGAGTTTAGTTCGTTTGGCCGTATGCTGGAAAATGACAACTTTAGAAAAGTGTGAATGACTGCGTAAGGGACCATATGTGGTTGTGTTATAGGAAATGAAAACTTTGTTTCAGGAAAGGAGGTTCCTAAGGACTAATCTCTCAAATAATTTGATTTTTAGTAAATTAAGGACCATCTAATATTTGGTGTGAGAATAAATAAACTATGTTATATGAATATCAATAGCAAATGTTGGAATTTTCCTAGTAATTGAAAGGTTGTTAACAGTGGAAGCTGAAGAGGGATATGGTAATGCCACATCAGATAAAATGGCAAACTTCTGAATAGACTACTAAAGCAAAATCACTGTTTAAAATGTTTCCATTTGAATATATAAAAGATTATTAGAAGTATTTGATATCATTCGGTTTTTATTAATATCAACAATAACAAATATTTCTTATATATTAAATGAGAAGCATTGCAATAAATGCGTTCATACTATAATTTTTAGACAAAAATGAAGTGTCATCACGAGAGCGATTTGACATTAAATTCAAAATTTTGGTGCAATTATGAAATCATTTTGTTTTTAGTATTTTTTGACATCCGTTACGTGGAGTGTAATTAGAAGACAAAATTTGTTCCAAGTTTCATGAAGAAACATTAAAGAAAAGTGACAAGTCACATAAACTAAAGTTATTTACCTTCTCCTATAAGGTAATGCTGATATACTCTGCTCATTCCTAAAGAAATTTTCTGGATCTAAAGCGGTTTTAACCATAACTAACCGATCGAAATTCTCGCCAAAATACTTCCTCCCATAGATTTCTCCCTTTCGATAACTATCAGCTCCATGATCATTAGCTCCGATATTGACAACCCTATAGTTCAGATACAAACTCCTAGGTGTTTTAGACACAAAAGCGGTCATGATTCTATTGGTTGTTCTTAAATTACCAACGTAAAGCCTGTCTGCTTTTGGTTCAACATCATAACAAGTCGTTGAGTGTTGGATTTTGTATAGTGTGCATATGCGGAAATTTCGTCTCATTTGTAGTATTCTCGTTTAGATTCCCTCTGTATGGATTCAAAACCAAACCGGTTATATCTAGTGTCGCTTAATCTGAAATAATCAGTTGCGTTCGGGTTTGGTCATCTCCTTCTCCACGTAATCCGATTTCATCTTGAGAAATTAGCCAAATCGGGTTCTCTCTCAAGTAAAAATTTTGTTCTGAATTTGTCCACGTCTTTGTGGTTCATCCACCACAATAATGATTGGATCCACTTCATCTCTTTACAATCATCTATCTTTAGATCCAACTCAGGGAACTTCTTTGCCAGCAATGATGTGAAATATGCATTCCGGTTGCTATGCCGCATAACTTTAATTAATATGAGTATTCAAAGTGACTCGGGGGTTTTGAAAATCACTTACAGCTAAGAAGTTTGTGTTGTTCCATATAGCGTGATAACACTTCATTTTTGTCTAAAAATCACTTACAGCTAAGGAGTGGATCCAATCATTATTGTGGTGGATGAACCACAAAGACGTGGAAAAATTCAGAACAGAAGTTTTACTTGACAGAGAACCCGATTCAGCTAATTTCTCAAGATGAAATCAGATTACGTGGAGAAGGAGATGACCAAACCCAAACGCAACTGATTATTTCAGATTAAGCGACACTAGACATAACCGGTTTGGTTTTGAATCCATACAGAGGGAATCTAAACGAGAATACTACAAATGAGATGAAATTTCCGCATATGCACACTATACAAAATCCAACACTCAACGACTTGGTATGATGCTGAACCAGAAGCAGACAGGCTTTACGTTGGTAATTTAAGAACAACCAATAGAATCATGACCCCTTTTGTGTCGAAAACCCCTAGGAGTTCGTATCTGAACTATAGGGTTGTCAATATTGGAGCTAATGATCATGGAGCTGATAGTTATCGAAAAGGAGAAATGGGAGGAAGTATTTTGGCGAGAATTTCGATCGGTTAGTTCTGCTTAAAACCGCTTTAGATCCAGAAAATTTCTTTAGGAATGAGCAGAGTATATCAACATTACCTTATAGGAGAAGGTAAATAACTAGTTTATGTGACTTGTCACTTTTCTTTAATGTTTCTTCATGAAACTTGGAACAAATTTTGTTTTCTAATTACACTCCACGTATGGATGTTAAAATGGGTAAATCCACTCCTATTTAATCCTAAATCTTGAACCTGTTTAGATCCCTTTATGGTCTGAATAGTGTAAACGCAGCGGTGACGACTTTTTAGATGCAGATGGTTCTGGTTTTGAGGGTTATTAACCGATTCGTATGAGTGGTACAATAGTTAGAAATTTGTGCATTTGTCGGATACTTATTAATGGTTGACTACAAATATGATAGGAGTTAAATAATAAATTAATAATAATAACACTTTATATAATAATCAGAATATTAAATTAATAATTATTAATAATTTATTTTTTTATTAAAGTAATTATTTATATTTATAAATCAAGGGCATAAATATCTTTTGTCTCTTTAACGGAATCTCATACATAGTTATTTTTGAAAATATCCATTTAGAGAAGGTAAACATGAATAATAATACCAAATGAAAGATAAAAATGAAATTTCCCCAAATAATTTTTTTTCGAATACTTAAAAAAATTCTTTAAAAAAATTCAAGAAAAATATTTTTGTATAAATTTCTTTCAAATAATACTTATTGAAAAATAAAATCCAGAATAGTTTTTTTAGGTTCTTTTTCAAATAAATATTTAATTAATTAACTATATCAATTAAACGGGTTAATAGGATCCCCATTAATTTATAGATAAACCTTATTTAATGAATGTGTCTTAATAGAACTACTCATTAAATTAAATAGATCTAAATGTGTATTTATCTAAACTATTAAAACTGAAGTACAAATAAGAAATAACCCTTACTTTTATCTAATATTTACAAGAAATGCCACTGATATTATCCTTGCATCCAAACATCTAAACATTGATTATTAAAAAGAAAAAAAATAAATATGGGCTAAACCCATTAACAACATTTGTCATTGAAATTGGAGATTTCATAAAAAAATGTATATGTGTTTATACATATATATATAGAATTAAATTAGTTTTATTTTTATTAATATTCATATAAGCTATTCAACTATATTTGAACTATAAAAAACCTACTAATGTCAATAATTTTCGATATAATCTGAACTTATTTATTTACAATAACAAAATCATGTAACTTTTATAACAATTTAGTTACTAAAATACATACTAATATTTATTATAAATGGTTATATATACAAAAAAATACAATGTATTATTTATTTGTATGATATATATCTAATAAGAATAACTTATGTAATTTATAAATTTAAAATTTTTAATCACCATATAATACATAGGACGAATCGAATTTCTGGGGTATTTTAGGATATACGGATTCGGATATGCATTCGTCGGATTCGTAAAATTGTTATCTGGATCTGGATATTCGGACTAAAATCCGAATACACGCGGATATCTTGACATGTTTTTTAATTAAAAACTAACTATTAATCATCTATTAGTCTATTTAAAATTATTATTTTAAAAAACTTTAAAAGCATCCAAATTTAAAATTAAAATTTTAATTATTTTATATAAAAATATATATAATATACATAGATAACTATAATTAAATTTTAAATATTTAATATCTATATCCAGATATTCAGACCTAAATTTTACTATCTGAATTCGTATTGGATTAGTCGAATCCGTACTATCAAGATCCCCGAATATCCGTTTTTTGAAGCAGATGGGATGCGAGATCGGATAGCGGATATATAATATTAAGTTCCAGTCATATCAAACAAATTACTTAAAATATTTGACATTTATAAAAATAACACCCGCATGGGCGTGCGGGTCTAAGACTAGTTTACATTTAAAACCCACTAAAAACTCATGTTAACATTCCTAATTCCATATTTTGAATGTTAGTTATGTATCGAACCTAGATAGTGGATACTCAAAGTATGATTTAGTTGAAAGCAAACTGAAAAATGTCCATAACTTAAAAAAAAGCATTATTCAATACAATAATAGCATAATGTGTCTCCATATGCAGCTGGAAACAAAACAGTTTTTGGCTTCAACATTAATCAGATAATTAACTCAAAGGTTAAGGTTTCTTAGTTTAAAGAGGTTGGCCACTTATCCACCTCTCGAACAAGATTGAGCTCTCCACTGGTTTATATTCTAGTGTGTGACCGCCTCCCTATATAAACCAAACCCATTAACCAATCAAGATATCTGATGTAGAATATAAAAGCTTTGCATTTACGTAAATGATGATTGGGGATCAACGAATTACTTTCACAGTGGCATATGTCATCTTATTTGCATAAGTCTGGGTGTATCTGCAAATAAAAAGGTTGACAAGCTTAATACAAAATGAGGTAAAAGAAAGCAAGAAAACAATGAAAAAGTGGTTGGTGTATATATACCCAGCAACTTTATCTTGTACGATCCATGGCCTCCATTTCTCAATAATTGAAAAGTTTAGAGACCTTATCCACTCTTGCGTTCCAACGAAAGGGATACACATATCGTGATCACCACTTTTCACCATAAAAATCAATGCCATAAAAATTTACAAACCAACTAATTAATGAAGAAAATGTGTGAAAAAGTTGTTAAATATTTGTGTACCTGAGGATGAGAGATCGATAGCCTTTGATGCTGTTATTCATATGGTATGGTATGCTACTTTTAATGTCTTGAATGCAATGCACATTCGCACTGTCACATTGCTCCCATTTTACTTTAGTCCCCTGCAATCATAGAGTTTAATCATCAGATTAAACCAATGATCAATGATACTAAATAAGTTGTCATATATATTACCTTTGTCACTTTAAGTGCTCTACGTACACTCTCGTTATTAGCCCAATATTCAGACAGAGAGTACCGATACGTCTACACAAAAAAAAACCCTTGTTCAATACTCTTCTCCAGTGGTTTGTTAAGTGGCTAGCAAATTGATCCAAAGATACCAAGAAGCTTACATAGCAATCAGGAGATGTTTTGTCACAGTTTGTTTCTAGAACATGTTGTTGGTATATTTTAGAAACAGACTGTAAATGAACCACAAAAAAAATATAAGTTAGTGATTTATCATTGATTCGCCATTTCGTTCAAGTAACTAAAATTCCAGAATTTGTGTGTATACCTTTTTGTAGTCTTTAACGAGTTCCAAGCATTCTGTGTTAAGAGGATCCACATGATAATAGTCTCCTCCACAACTTCTCTTCATCGCCTACAAATGTAAGAGTTTGTAATTGTGCTTCAATTACTTCATTGTGGTCACAAGAGACGAACGACTATTCAAGTTTGTAATTGATACCTCAAAGAGTTCATCAGATATGATTGCCATTCCATGAGCAAATGGAACACGAGTGTTATTATCAAAATCAAAGTTTGTTAACGGGTTTCCGACTATATAGCCCTGTAGTTGAACAGCATAGAGAGAGAGAGAGAGAGAGAGAGAGAGAGAACAAAACTTCAATATCCGTATACTGAATCAAAAGTAAGAAGCAAGCAAACCCTTATGAACCTGGAGATTTATCTGCGGTTTGCAACATATATAGTTTCCTGCGATTAATTGGTAAAATAACTGAATCAAGAAAAGAGTTTGCATAAGGATCATGAAGTGATATAAAAACAAATTTACCATTTGAAATTTCTTGAACGATGGCTGGAACCAACTTACCGGAATAAGAATTTCCAGTTACATAAAAAGGATTGGAGAAATATTCAGGATGCTTGTCTAGCCACTGCACAGCAATCACCAAAAGTATATGCATAAAGATTATATGCTTCAACGGACAGTTTTAACTTTCCCTTTACCTTACGTAGAAACTCATTGACCCGCTTAACTGCTCTTGTGTCACTTGGTCTATTAGCCAATGGGTTTCTTGAGTAGGAGAAGCCAGTTCCAACAGGCTGGTCTAAATAGATTATATTTGCAACCTGAAAAGACGAAATCATTCTAAACTTCAAGATCAAGAAGTTCCCATTCTGAATAGTGTTTTTTACATCATATAACTAGGTTTGGGAGTTTAAGTTATTACCCGCTTCCTCGTTTGATCCGTCGCATGACGGATGCAGGTCCACCGATTTAAAAATTTTGAATACCAGGTGCAGCTTGAGATTATTTTAAGCGGAATGGATGTGGATTAGCAAAATTTGAGTCACGGGTACTCGTCAACCAGATTTTTTTATTCAAATTTTTTTTTAAAAAAATCGTAAAAATATATTAAATATTTACAATTTAATTATAAATATATTATTTTGATATATTTGATTAAAATAGTTATTTTAAATATAATTAATATTACTTGCGGGCCCGACGGATTACCCGCGGGTTTTGGGAGAGTGGGTATAAAATAAATTATTTGTGTATTATGTGAATCATATTTTTAAGTTAAAAATTGACTCAATTCGTGGCGACGGGATTGGTTGATCCGCAAACCCAACACTACATAAAACTGGTGATAAACTAATAAAACCAGCAAGACACATTGTACGTTGCATTTGCTACCTTAGTCCATCAATGTGTAGCAGAGACCAAAGAAGGGATACTTCCATTGTAGGCCTTGACCTTGAAAGCAAGAGGACCTGATTTTTTTTTCAATTCAAACAAGTTAGTGAAAACACTACATAGACAAATAAAGAATGAGTTAAAAGGAGATTTACTTACCATTCTCATAAACAAGGCCAGTGAGAGAAGAGCATCCAGGTCCTCCACTTAACCAGACAAGAAGAGGGTCCTCTTCAGGGTTCCTCTCAGATTTGATGAAGTAATAGAACAATTGTTCTTCCTCTGCATCACCAACACCAATGTACCTGAAAATGAATTTAACTACAAAACTCAGAACAAACTTTCCTTACAAATATGCTAACTAAATCTGGAGAATAATAAGTATGAATGAAACCCGGTTTCAAGCTCAAAAGGCAGAGGGCCTTCAAAGCCAGGAAGATATTTGATGATAGAGCTTGCATCAGTATGCTGAATAATCAACAATAGAAGAAGTTGTGGCAGCAGCAACTTGAGTACCCAAGAATCCATTTTTATTTTGAGTGTTACGACAAAACACATCTTTATACTTAAAAACAGTATCGCGAGCATTAATAACAAACGCATTTTAGTGTGAGAAAGAAGAGTGAGAAAGTTCTCTCTAGGAACCCCAAGTTGGCTTGAGCTGTGTAACATTGGGTAGGATTGGAAAAGTGGTTGTCCAACGTTTTTAATTAAAGGTCCACAATTAAATATTACTTTATTTCCTTATCTTTCTCTAAGGACACACTCTCCTAGCCCCTAGGTGTTTCTTACCCACTTGTTTTCGAGTTTTGAAGATAGAGTATTGGTGAGATCTTAAAAGCTTTAAAGTATATCGGTTGGAGGTTGCACGGGTAAGTCAATCAGTAGCCGTCTCACGTACAGGTCACGTTCCGGAAATGGGAACAGAATGGAGACGGCTCAGAAACGTCCCAGTGACGTCCCGAACATTAAAGGGACGGCAAGAAGTTTGTGGGGACGGTTAGTTATATATGGTGAAGTTTCCGAGATGTTTGAGTATAGAAATTGGCGTTCTCCACTGAGTAATAAGATATAATCTTCAATGCAAAGCAATAAAACAGAGTAAGAAAACTATTTGAAACTAAAAACTGTTTGTGAAACTTAAGTTTTAAAAACAATAATAATTTATGATATGTATACACACATATGTATTTTATTGCGTACCCTCACCGTACTCGTATCTTAATTTTTTGTTTTGCCGTTTTTTGCCCTCGTTTTTTTCTTGGTACCCATATTAGTGCAACTTGCTATGGATATAGCTCTATCACTTGAAGAACGCTCTAAGTTTAATGAGCCGTGAGGGGAGTAGCGCCTTCCCAAGAATATTTTTTTAGTTCACTTTTAAAATGGAACATGATCTTCTAGATATGTTGAAGAAGGGTGTTCAGACCTATAATGAATGGGTGATGGTCTTAGAGAGGTTGGTGGAGAACCCTCCAGCTGACTATTTACAATATATACCGCTTTGGGTGCAGATTAGCAAGATCCTGGTGAATTACTACACAATCGAAGCACTCGCATCACTGGAAGACCTAATAGGGGAAGAAAAAAGTGGTTGCTTTCGACCTGTTCAAGTTCAAATATTGTTCAATGTAGACAATCCGATGAAAATGTCCAAAGTTATAAACCTCTTGGAACTAAAGCTGAAGAAAACCGATTGTGTCAACATGAAATGGATCGATTCGGTTCTGTTCTACACGACGGTAGCGAACAAGTTTCTCATGAAATGTAAATCAGACTACGTGAAGCAGCAGTTGTTTCGAGAACCGGTCTTGATCTGATACTTAAGAAACTGGTGGAAGTTGAGAAAGTGTAAATTAATTGGAATCCCTACGGAGGGAGAATGGGTGAGACCACGAAGTTCAATGACACCATTCCCACATTGAGCATGCAACTTGTTCAACATTAATTATTTTTGGGTTCTCAAAAAAAATAATATATATATATATATATTAGTATTTAATTATAAAATTCTTAATTTTACGAAAAATCTAACTAAAAAATTCTTTGCAGAAATACTTTAGGGTATATTTTGAGAACCCTAGTGAGAACCCTAGACTTAAAAAACCTTCATTGAAACTGCTCTAATCCGAGGGAGGCGTATCTTAGTTACCACGAACGAAGCAGGTAAAATCCATGGAGCTAAATATTTCAAAGAAAATATTAAATTCTTCTATGATGAGATAAACTTTGGGAGGAGTGTTGTGATTTGTGACATGCATGCATCATTTTTTTCAGCAGATAAAGCAAGAAATATGTATTTACATTCTATTCAATAAAATGTTGTGGAATGTATTTAGATCTTTGGTTAAAGGATATTTCTTTGGGAAAATCTTTAAAAGACCTTAAAAAATGTTTTTACCAAAAGAACACAACAAATAAAAAAGAACAAAAAATATTTTTCTTTTTTTATTTTAAATTATAATATCACAAAACTTATAAATAAATGAAATTAAGTGTTTTACTATATGGTCAGATGATAATTGATTATATTAAACTAGATATAAATAGCACTACATGTATCCCAAAACTACATGTGTACCCAACACTACATTAAGCACTATATGTTTTTCAGCTGATTCAGTTTGTATATAGCAAAAATGATATAACTTTTTTTAAATCTGGTACAACGAAATTGGCATAACATAGTAAACTTGAAATTTCAAAAAGTAAAACTTCAACTTCAAATTTTATTTTTATTAAATTACCGTCCAGTTTTGCCACCTATTTTCTAAACAACCCGAAAGGTCATGTCATTCTATTGACAAGTATAAAAACCTATTTTAAAAGATTTTCTCATTTCTACAATTCTCCCAATCCTCTCAAGTCTCAACCCCATTTTGCCTTATATCATCACTCTCTATTTTCATAATGACGAATCGGTTGGATTCCTCTTCCACGAGCGGTGGCTGGAGGAGAGTCAAAACTCATGGCATCCCTATTCGGTGTACATGTGGCGACAGTGTCACTGAACTTATCTCGAAACCGATCCAAACCCTTACTGGCAATATTATCGATGTCGCTATGCAGCTCAAAGGAAGATAAAACCTCTCAACTTTAGTTATAAGTGATTCAAGTCTGTCTAAAATGCCATAATATTTTCTATTTTTGTAGCGACCAAGTTCGTGTCCTGTAAGAAGAAATTCAACTTGACCAAGTTCGTGTCCTGTAAGAAGAAATTCAACTTCTCAAAGTGACCATGAGAATTGAAGGAGCCAATAAGGAAAGGATAGTTGTAGGTTATTCCTTAATTCTCATTATCATAGTTCTGGGAATTTGGTTGTACATGTAATTTGAAATTCTATCAAATTAATGAAATTATGAGTTTTTGATTTTATACATGTTTGATTGTAAAACGCATAACTTAGTGAAACTAGTCAAAGTTTAAAAAATAAATAGAAATGTAGAAAAAAATGCTAAACTTATTTAGGACTAATAAAAGTATACACGTAGTATTCTAATAATTTTAAACATAGTCGTGATTCAAATTCAAAACAATAATTATTATAAATTGTAAAACTTATATATATATGTATATGTATTCTGAAATTATCTTAATATTGAATTTCTGATATTATAAAACTTGTATATTTCAATTAATTATCTTTACTATTACATGGTTACACCAATGAGAAATGATAGTTAGTAGGAACTTGCGCGCAAATTTTGAATTGGGGCGTAAAAAAAACCCCAAAAGTTAAACTCTCTCTATGTCCCCTCACTGTCTTCTTCAGTTTATTTCATTCGCTTTTCTTCTCTCTCTCTCTTAAGGTTTTCTCTCCATCTCTCCCCTCTCATAGTTACGAACCGAGATCTAAAAATTCGCTTCATGGATCCATGGGATGAGAAAATGAAAAAGAGGGAGAAGAAGAGATGAAGGAACACTTTGACATGATTGGGTAGATAACAGATGCCCACTACATGATTCCAAGCCGTTGCAAATGTGGGAAACGAGTCATCGACGAGGTCTCCCCAAAACCAAAGTACCCAACATATTTTCATACTTTTCCTAGGAGTGGATACTTCATTTACAAGGACTTTGAGGTAATCTGACAAAGTTTGATTCATTTTAGATTTTTTTTCCTTTAAAGGGGATATAACAAAGTTTTGGGTTTTACTTGCAGAACGTTGGACTCCACTTTCGTCAACCTTGGGTTATTGGTGTCCATGAAGAGGTTCAACGGTTAAGAAAGCATATGAATAAGATGGCTGATGAGATTTCAGAGCTTAAGGAGCTTATTTCCCGTTGTCCGTAAGCTTCGTTGTATGAATGTATGTTCTAAGTTTGTTTTGTTAGGACTTATCTTGTTAAAAAGTTTAACCATTTCTTATGTTGTTATCGTTAAGATTGATATATGGTTAACTTTTTTTTGGATCTTAGCTGTTTTGATTCGTTAAACAAAGTACTTCTCATTTCTAGTACTTTTTACAATACAACTAAACACAAAGTATTTTTAAGTTGAACGAAGTATTACAAAACCAAATTGGTAAAAATGGTTGGGTTAACTTAAATTATTTGATTTTCTACGAAGCTAGTGATGAAAAGTTGAATTTACACCACTCGATTTGTTAGAATAATAAATGAACTGGTTGTGTAACCTAAATGAAAAGTTGTACCCAGTTCGAAAACACTAGAGTTTACTAGAATATAATTAATTATAAATTCATAAATGAATGAATTCCATGAATAAATGGTTTGATTGTACTTACATCACTCGATTTTGTTAAGAAATAAAATTATTTTTGAGTTTTTATTACATCAATCATTCAAGGAATTTGGTTTTACGAAGTTAATGAGTCCAGATAATGCGGAAAAGTTGAACAATGAACTGGTTGCGTGTAACCATAATCCGCATTCATTCCGGACACATCTATAGTTACCCTCCTTCTCATTAGAGTAAGAAACATCTGGAGAAGAAATATCCTTACAAGTAAGCGTTTCTATTATGTTTCCAAGCATTTCATCTCTCTCTCTCTCTCTCTCTCTCTCTCTCTCTCTCTCTCTCTCTCTCTCTCTCTCTCTCTCTCTCTCTCTCTCTCTCTCTCTCTCTCTCTCTCTCTCTCTCTCTCTCTCTCTCTCTCTCTCTCTCTCTCTCTCTCTCTCTCTCACATCATATCAGATATAATTTGATATTGGTTAGTTTCATGTTAAGATGTCCGACACCGCACAAGATATTTCCAAGATGGAAAAAAAGCAGCCGAGAAACACTACTCGACCATCCTTCACATAATGAAGGATCAGAAGATAGAGACTCAGAAAGGCACTCTGCAAAGTCGAGAAGTACTCTCTTTTTGATCAAATAGAGTTGCTTGATGAGATGATGAATAAGGGAGTGTCTTACTTCAACATCAAGGAAGAGAGGGACAGACTCCAAGCGAAGCTCCTCCTTGCGGAGGAGAACTTAAGTGTTGTCAAAGTCCCGTATATAGACTGGTATAAGCATGGGGAGTCCTTCATGTCCAAGCCTTGAGTGGCCCCTCCTCCTTTATCAAATTTGTTTCTATTTTTATGCTGATTGTTTTTTCCGGAACCTTAAAACATTGACATTACCGGTTTTTAAACTGGATGATATTATAAGTTTATTTGGGTGTCATACTATCTATTCTTATTATCTCGATTTCTTAGATTTTATAGGTTTTTCTAAGTTGAAAAAGGCAAAAGGTAAACTTTTTCAAACATCGGCAAAGTTTTACTCCATTAATTTTGACACATTAACAACTTGTAGTATGCCTCTGGATAAGTAATAGAGAGAAGCCATTTTTAGAGAGAAGAGTTGGCTTTGTTTGAAAGAGATTAAGATGACTTCATTTACTTCTATTTCTTTTATATTTTTCATACTTCGCCTAAGTTTTATTCCACAAATTTTGTCACATTCCTAGGTAATGGACAACTCGTATGATGACGGGGAGGGCTCTTACAAGGGAGGGGTTAGGGTCGATGCACTGCAACGCCAGCTGGGTCTCACAGAGAGGGCTGTTACAGTAAAAGTTCCCTCCCTTGTGATACAACCTGCCTGAATTCACCCATAGGCCTCGGCTCACAAATAGGTTATTGGTGAGGTTCAAACTCAGGACCTCACCCTTTAACAACTCTCCCACAGAGAAGCTGTCACCAATTGACCTGCAGTTCAATTGGTGACAACTTCTTTGTAGGAGTGTTGTTAAAGGGTGAGGTCTTGGGTTTGAGTAACGCCAAGCGAACCAATAACCTACCTATGAGCCGAGGCCTATGGGTGAATCCGGGCAGATTGTATCACAAGGGAGGGGTTATGGTCGATGTGTTGCAGCGCCAGCTGGGTCCCACGGGAGGGCTGTCACACTTTGTTTCAATCATATGAAAGTTTCAAGTCAACAAAGAATAAAGATGTAGTGAGGCTAAATGATATTTTCATCATCCAACATTTTTTTTTGTAAATAATCATCCAACATTTCAGTCGTTTGAATTGACCAAGGATATTGATTTGTGTTACCACGACTTGTGATGATAACATAAAATAGTGTGATGGTTAGAGGTGGAATGGATCAGATATCTGGATCCGTAAATTTTTTATCCGGATTTGGATTAGGACTTCTCGGATATCCGGACTAAAATTAAGATACCCGCACTTATCTGGATCCGTTTTGAAAAAATAATTAAAATTTGAAAATAAATTAAAAACTAATTAATTTACTGTTTATTTATTTTATTTAAAATTATTTTGTAAAAGAAAACTGAAAAAAAATTAAATTTAATAAAAATTAGATTTATTTATTTTATGTAAATATATATATAATATATATTTATAAATATAATTATATTTTAAATATTTAAAAAATATATAGTGGGCTCGGATCCGGATATTCGAACCTAAAATTTCACTATCTGAATCATATTCGGATCCGTAAAATTACTATTTGGATTTGCCGGATCCATAAAATTACTATCTAAATTCGGATTTGGACCCCCCCCCCCCTCGAATATCCGTTTTTTTCTGAGCGGATCGGAGCGAATCCCGGATCGGATCACGAATAGAGAATATTAAGTCCCATGCCTAGTGATGGTTGCATCATGAATTCAATCAAGAGGGTGAAGAAAAAATTTATGATAGAATCTTTATTTTACAAATGTGTAACTAATGAACCGATATACGACAAACCGGTTTAAGTTATACGATGAAATTTGTGAGCTGAGGACATTAGCTTAATGACTGGTATGACTATTAATATACGACATTTAACATACGATAGCAGTGGTGTAATATTTCTAGTAACTTAAAATTAAATTACTAGAAACGTGGTGATGACACATCACATTTTACATTCAAAGTTATTTATAAACTAGGTAATTACCCGCGCGCATGCGTAGAGTGAAATTTATATACTAATAATCATTGAACGGTCATGTCATAAGTCCTCAAACGTAAAGTTATGAACCGTTAACATAAAATTGATGAGTATGGTCATGTTTCCTGATTGATATTTTTTTAAAGCCTATTTAGTTTACATGAGCTCCAATGTTATCATCTGAATATTATAATCTACCATCTCACTTCGATATGAAGAGTTGTATTTTTGAAATGATGTGAACAAATAACATTTGAGATCGGCGATTACACGAAATGAACATTAATTATGTATACAAATTGTTTATACATATTATTATTTATTTTGTGTTCATTTACGTATTATGCAATAATAATTATATTGAATAATTGAGAAGTGAGTAAATATTACGTATATAATTAAATTAAATTAAGCACATACATAAAACAATCTCTCTTTTATTTACAGTAATTGTTGTTGGTAAAAAATAAAAATAATCATTTATTTATTTTATGTGGTATATAATTAAAATTAAATTATATTGAGATAGATATATAGTATATCTTAATATAAATATTTATTAATTAAGATTTTGTACTCATATGATTTTATTAAAAAAATTCTATTTGCTGTAACAAAATATTATTTTTATTAATATGAATATTTATTAATTGAGGCTTACTAATAAATACAAATTTTGAAATCAACATGTTTATGTATTTTATATATGATATAAATTTTAATTTATATATATATATATATATATATATATATAATGAAACTTCATATTTATATGATTTTATGATCATTTTTATCTTGTTATAAAAAAAAGTTAAACTATTTATCACAAAAATTTCAATGTGGATTTAACATTCTTAGTAATTTATAATCATTTAACAAACTTCAAAATATAGCATATAAGAAAAAAATATTTTTATTATATGTTCAATATGATTATTTAATTTCCTTTAAGAATATTTTTTTTTTAAAAAGGAAGATACAAAAATTGTTATCAAATCTTTATATTTAGAATCATTAATATCATATATTTGTTATCCATATTAGGTAATTCCGTAGATTTCATTTAAGGAAATAATGTATAATATTCCTTTTTAATGTTAGTAATGTTAATAATATATAATGGAGGTCCAATAACAGAAAAATGTAATTACTTTAATAAGATATGAGTTTTTTAATATAAAGTGTGAGAAACCCTCTAGTACTGACACATTAGCATAATGACAATCTTGTGATTATATTACACTTTAAATGTTATTTATTAAAAATGCTCATCATTTAATATATAGGGGATATATACTTCTCAATTAATACATATGAGATGTTAAGTTTTTTTTTAAGATGCTCAACCAATTAATGTAGCTCAATTTTTTTTTATTTTTGAGAAAATTATATTTAACATAATTAAAATATTTTGTATATAAATTTTGCTATGATTTTTTATATATTTAAATAAAATTCTTTTTCTTAAATAACCTTGGGTTAAGTTTCATTAACAGTTTTGTGCATCATCTAAAACATTCTTACATAACTCATATTTATGAGCTATCACCGTAATGATTCCCATAGCTTATGCTGACTTATTGTTACTACAAACATCTCACATAAGATATCAAATATGTTTTTAATTCCTTAAATAAAATATATGGAATTAGCTAATAGAATTTAAAATATATCTGAAATTAATGATAGTAATCTTAGAATACTAAAAGTTTTATATCCTCAACAAAGAAAATGTCCATGTCGACAAATTAATTAAACCTATTAAAATTTTGTCATGTCATATATTATTCCACATCATCACTCAAAATGCACCGGCTCAACTTTAAGAGCATGATTAACCCTAGTTTTTTAACTGGGATTCTTAACTTTTTTTTTTTACAGTTTTCTGCTAAGAACCGTTTTTTTAAAACTTTTATTTAATAGTCGATTCTTAAATTTTCTTAGTTAAGAAATTGTGGTTAATGATGTTCTAACATTTACCTTCTTCCTCTCTTATCAGTAACCCAAACGTCAGCCATTGAAAACTCAGGTAACACGTGAGTGACGTGACAACTGTCCACTCCTTCTCTTATCCACCATCGCTGTATTAAATACAGTAACCACCAAATGACATTAACCTAAAGCAGCGATGGTTTCCAGATGTTCCAAACTCCGAGTAGCTGTTCTTCTTCTAGGAGGCACTCTCTTCGCCTGTAAGTTATTGCTCTCATGTTACAAAAAAATTGTTTGTGCTTAATGTTCTCCTCCCAGTTTTGTTTCAGTTCCTTGAAAAAATGATGTTGTATGTCTCTTTAGGGAGGCTTAAGAAACTATTGTAAGATTTCTCTGCTTTGATCTTTTGCTATTGTAGCATAGTTAAATTCCTTTTTAACTTATATATGGTTATATTGTGAACGCGATCGTTTGATTTTCTCCTATTTGTTCTTCCCTTTTGAAATGACACTCTCTTGGTCAGTTTTAGATTTGAACGTCTGATCAACCATGCTTACTAATATGTTTAGAAGCCTGTCTGATTGCAGATGCATAAACCTTTTTGTATTGTTTTCGTTTCTAAGTTATATGTCTTCTTGATTCTGTCCCTCTGAAGTTTATCTTCGTTTTTCTTTGTGCTTCCTGTTGAGCATCATAAAGCAACCACATCTTCTTTACCTGTTGAAAGCATTAAAGACTCATTGAGCATTCCTATGTTTGTATATCTATATAGCCCTACTTCCGTACTAATTCACCAGAGACAAGAGTTCTCATGGATACCATAGGACTTGGCTCTGCCTTCCTCTTCTCTTCTATCTTCGGTAAGATCCTCTTGAGAAGAAGTTTGTGTGCTTTGACTTTTCATATATATGTCCAGATTTGTGACAAGAATTTTCATTGGACGTGATTTTATGTTCTTTCTATGACTTTGTTGCAGGGTTTCATATATAGCTGCAGCATGCCCGCTACTACTCCTTTCCATTGGCATGTTGTCCTTCTATCTAATGGCATATATGGAAGACAATTTACATGTGGCTGTATCCATATCTGATCCGTCACCGCTACTGTGGCGTAGATGAGAGCATGGTCCTTTAACCAACCAAATATGAAAGTTCTCAAAAGTATGAATTAAAGCACAAATTCGCTTTTGCCCACACATAAGTAGCAAAGCTTTGTGTCGCAAATGTAGAGTGGATAATAATCTTAAGCATTTGTGGCATTTGGTGTAGATTATATTTTGACTCCTTAATTGAAGAAGAATGATTTCAAACCAGAAGCAGGAGACAAAGAGGACGCGACATCAATGGATTAGATAGAGAGAGACAAGAACTCAACAGACGACCGACAAAACGGATAATGTGGAAGTCTCCCTCACCTAAGATATCTAACTTGGTATGTACTTCTATCCTAGCCACTTACACACATGTAGGTCTAATATAATTGTAAACACATAATTACACATGTAGCAAAAACAAGAGCAGGCCCAATTTCTCAAGCTGTTCAAAGATGCCGACGAACTTGGCCTTTAAGATACCCTATGAAGCCAAATGTTTATATGCCATAGACATTGAGTTACTGTAACTCAATGTCACCTCTTATGTACATAGACAGTTCCTTAATCTCACAAACATTTTGTTTTGATCTGAAATAGATAGAGAAACGGTAATTCACATAGTTCAACACAAAGATACAAACATCTGCTTCATCTGAAGACAAGTCAATACCATTTTCAATTTATTGTCCCAAGTTTTTTGACAACTAAAAAAGCTAATAAAATAGTGTATGCTTTATTCTTACTAGACTCGACGAATGGGAACTATTATAAATGTCTTGCAAACCAAATTTATGAAAGATAACAGTCTGAAGGATGTCTGAAGCCAAATTAAGCAACTCAAGAAAGGAACAACGGTTAAGTTCGGATTCATCATCGATTGGACGGACTACTGTCTTCAACATCAAGTCCGGAATCTCACAGTGGAACTCAAAGAGCTCTAGCCAATAACATCTCTTTTGGGCTGCCTCCATAGTCTCATCCGTCTTGCTTTTCACATTTTGGGTTTCTCTCTATGACTTTAATATAGACTCATGCTTTTGGTCTTTGCCTCTGACAGACACGTTCCTCCGGACTTCCCTCTCTTCTTACTGGCGATCTTTAGCGGCAGATAATTGCATTAGTAAATAAGAAAAGACCCAAAGCTCATGTAGAAAAAAAAGTGTTGTGAACATCATAATAATTATCGTGCATGCTTTAAAGGCTCAAACTAGCAAAAGTTTCCAAATTTACCACTAACCTGTAGTTACTACCACGACTTTGACTAAGAGTACGGCTTGGTCTTCTTCTACGAGGAGGAGAGTGAGATTTAACTGGTGACTTGGAGTACCTTTCAACCGCCTCTTCTAGCAACCCAAAAGAAGAATAACCATTAGACATGAGATCATAACCGCAAGTGTCATCTAGATCCAACTTCATCAAACATTTTACTGCTTGTTTAGCAATCTTAACTTTTCCTGCAAGCACAAAGAAAAAACTCCATATAATAGTGTCTTCTTCCACCATTATGGTCGTTACTATTCTCTTCTTGAAATTCTTTACTTCTTGGATCCCTACACAATGGTTTTGTGATTCTTGAGCTTGATTTTTTAGATTCTCACATTTGCTTTCTGCTACTCCAGGCTTTGACAGTGGCTTATAGGCTTCATTACCAACTAATGTCTTTGCTTCTTCAATCACTTTGATCCATATATTTAGGTTTTCCACAAAACACTTATATATATATTCATTAAATAAATAAAACACTAACCTGATTTTTAAATCCAAATTTGCTATTGAAACCAGGTAATCAAGATGGCACAACACACCTCATGTCATCGCTTTATTTGCATCAGTCCCTTGCAACGCTATTGCTACGTTATCTCCAGCTCTCGCTATGGTGCAACCCTGAAAGACACACTCTAGAGACTGCACGGTTCCTTGATCTCCTGATGGCATTATCATTACCTATCAGAAAGTTTCAGTAATGTAAGCCATCAGTTGAAGCAATCTCATTTGTATCATTAAACAATATACTAAAGGAAACTCCATAAGAAAATGTTTCAATTTAAAGCTAATGAAAACAAGGAGAACTTAAAAATCTTCCATATCACCCAAATATAACGTATACACGAAGTAGTAGTTATGTACGTGGATCCTGATCGAACAGCTCCAGCTTCAGGTTTGACACATGCAGATACCTTCCCTTGTGAAGTTGATCTTACAACGTCACATATTGGTATGAGCAGAGGCTTTGAGTACACCACCACCACAGAGGCTTTGATGAGGGCTTACGAGGCAATGAAAAAACGGACCACAACTCGAGTACTTGCAGTGACATTGTTGAGAGTGGAGCCTTGGACGTTCCATATTTGGCCTACAACATCTACAAATAAATAAAATGGTTTTATCACGCACGTATATTTGTGTAGGGGATTGGGTTTTATAGACTTTAGAAGCAAAATATTAAACTATACATGGTAGTTCTAAGTTAGTGTTTGCTGAAGCTTAGAGGTAGTCCAACTTTCTGAAGTTTGATGACAGGGGCAGCGTTGAGGAATTCATCAATAGTGTTCATGAATTCTGTACAGCCATACAAGTCGTTAGAATATCACAAACATACATAAAGGTTATTGGGTTATTTTATTTTTTCACTCTCGATTAAGAAATTGCAAGGTAAATCATTGATGTGAGAGAGTGGATGTATATACCTTTTCATCTACGAAGAGTAGGGTGATACCCCTAAACTCTCAATTCTTCTTGATGTTGTGGGAATTCCAGAAGCATAGGAGGCGGCCGACAATGAACTGAGTAGACCGACCAAGGCGGATATTTCCAAATGTGGCGCGGGGACCGGCTGATAAAGCAGTAACAACAGTAGAGGAAGACATTTTGCACTTGTGGGGTATAAGATACAGAGGATGACGAAAGCATTATGAGATTTGTGATGGTCAATTCCTGGCTTGAGGATCGACTTTCACTACAAGAAAACTAAGCTTTTACTAGGAAAATTTACTAGGAAAATTTACTAGGAAAATATTTCCTCGTAAACTTACTACGATGTTACTTCGATTTTACGAGGAAACCTGTTTTCCTCGTAAAGTGCTCGTAATCTTACGAGAAAAAGGTTTCCTCGTAAAATCGAAGTAACCTTACGTGGCTATTACGAGGAAAACGTCATTTTCCTCGTAAACTCATAGTAACAGTTCTCCTCGTAAAATCCTAGTAACTCTTTACTACGAAATTAGGAGGAAAGGTTTTGTTACTACGAAATTAAGAGGAAATGGATAGAAAATATCAAATTTAAATCAAAAACGTGTTTTGTAGTTACTTTTTCTAGCAATTTCCTAGTAATTTCTCAGATTCGAAAATTCCTATAAATACCACCATATGTGATTCATTTGAAACACACCAAAAAAAATCAGCTATAAGCTTAATCAAACACAAAAAAAATGTCCGGTCCGGGAAATATTTTCGAGTTGCGGAAGTGGATGTATTCACACAGAGATAATAACGGAAGGGTGACGAAAGAATTTCTCGAAGGGTTGGAGACATTTATGCATCAAGCAGATTCGACACCACTCACGCAGGAAAGTGGTAAGATGTTCTGTCCTTGTCGGAAATGTTGCAATACCAAATTAGGCCCTCGTGAAAATGTTTGGAAACATTTAATAAATAGAGGTTTCATGCCATATTATTATATTTGGTATCAACATGGAGAAGAAGCTAGTTGTAGGAATGAAGGTAGCAGTAGTAATAGCAATTTTCAGATTGAACCGGTTGAGCATTTGCGTAATGAAGGTAGCAGTAGTAATAACTATCATCACCAAGAGGAACAAATGGTAGATTGTGATAGGGTTCATGATATGGTAGGTGATGCCTTTGTAACTCATGATGATGATGAAGTTGAATAACCTAACTTAGATGCAAAAAAGTTTTATGAAATGTTAGATGCTGCGAATGAGCCAATTTACAGTGGTTGTAGAGAAGGTCTGTCTAAATTGTCGTTGGCTGCTAGAATGATGAGTATTAAAACCGATCACAATCTACCTGAAAATTGTATGGATGCATGGGCAGACTTGTTTAAAGAGTATTTGCCAGAAGACAATGTGTCTGCTGAATCTTATTATCAGATTCAGAAATTGGTATATAGTCTTGGGTTGCCCTCGGAGATGATAGACGTTTGCATCGACAACTGCATGATTTACTGGGGAGATGATGAGAAGTTAGAAGAATTTCGATTTTGTAAGAAGCCACGATTCAAACCGCAAGGTCGAGGGCGAAATAGGGTACCGTACCAAAGGATGTGGTATCTACCAATCACAGACAGATTGAAAAGATTGTACCAATCTGAGGAGACAGCTGGAGGGATGAGATGGCACGCCGAGCATACTCAGACGGATGGAGAGATGACTCATCCATCAGATGCAAGAGCATGGAAACATTTTAACAATGTACATCCACATTTCGCTAGCAATAGCCGGAATGTGTATTTTGGATTATGCACTGATGGATTTAGTCCATTTGGAATGTCTGGGAGACAATATTCATTGTGGCCGGTCTTTCTTACACCGTATAACTTGCCACCGGAGATGTGCATGCGACGAGAGTTTCTATTCATGACCATATTAATACCTGGTCCAAAACATCCAAAAAGATCTCTCGACGTTTTTCTACAACCACTGATAAAAGAGTTGAAAGATTTGTGATCAACAGGGGTGAGGACATATGATTGTTCAACGAAAACAAACTTTACGATGCGAGCGATGCTTTTGTGGACCATAAGTGACTTTCCTGCATATGGTATGTTGTCTGGGTGGACTACACATGGGAGATTAGCTTGTCCATATTGTAATGGAATGAGAGATGCATTTCAGTTGAAGCATGGTAGGAAGACTAGTTGGTTCGATTGTCACCGTCGATTTCTTCTGGTTCACCACCCATACCGAAGAAACAAGAAATTGTTCAGGCACAAAAGGGTTGTCAGGGACACTCCTCCTCCATATTTAACTGGAGAACAAATCGAAGCGCAAATCGATTACTACGGTGCTCTAGAAACAGCTCCTCGTGGTGGGAATTGGCATGTTCCCAGTAATATGCCTGATTATTATGGTGTTCAGCACAATTGGCACAAAAAGAATATATTTTGGGAATTGCCATATTGGAAAGATCTTCTTTTGCGCCACAACCTCGATGTGATGCATATAGAGAAGAACTTTTTTGAGAACATCATGAACACTATATTGAATGTTCCAGGGAAGACGAAAGACAACGTAAAATCAAGGTTGGACTTACCCGATATCTGCTCAAGGAGTGAGCTACATATAAAAAGCAATGGGCAAGTTCCAGTTCCAATTTTCAGACTGTCATCAGAAAAAAAGTCTGCGTTGTTCAACTGGGTGGCTTCAGAAGTGAAGTTCCCCGATGGGTATGTTTCAAATCTCTCAAGATGTGTTGAGAAAGGGCAAAAGTTCTCCGGGATGAAGAGCCATGATTGTCATGTCTTTATGCAGCGACTACTTCACTTTGCGTTTGCGGAGCTACTACCGGCAAAAGTACATGAAGCACTTTCAGGTAATTAATTAATATAATACGATGACATGATTAATTTATTTCTATATATATATACACTAATATGTATAATTTTTGTTTTCGTATATATATAAGGAATTGGAGCATTTTTTAGGGATCTGAGCACCCGCACTCTTAAAGTGGAAGTTGTCCAACAACTTCATGAAAACATCCCCGTCTTAATCTGCAACTTGGAGAAAATATTCCCGCCAACTTTTTTCGACGTCATGGAACACCTAGTTGTCCACCTCCCGTATGAAGCATTACTTCGTGGACCCGTGCATTATGGATGGATGTATCAGTATGAAAGGGCCATGAAAACTTTGAAAGGAAAAGCCAAAAACCTAGCAAGAGTTGAAGGTTCTATTGTGGCGGGAAGTTTGACGGAAGAAACATCACATTTCACTTCGTACTACTTTGCACCGAAAGTACGTACAAGGAAACGAGCTCCAAGAAGATATGATGATGGTGGTATCGTGCCGACATATATGGAAGACGATGTTCCAGACATCTTTTGTCAAATTGGGCGATTGAGTGGGAAATTGAAAGAAGTTTGGTGGTCGAGTGATGAAGACGTCCATAGTGCACACCTTTATATTCTTCTTAATTGCGAGCATCCATTGATCGTTTATTTTGAAAGGTAAATATATAAACATACACACTTAATTATATATATATATATATATATCAATATTAAATATAACTAGCCTTTGACCCGCGCGGGTGTTATTTTTATGAATGTCAAATATTTTAAGTAATTTGTTTGATATAATTGTATATATGAATGAAACTTAATATTCGATATCCGTTATCCGATCTAAGATCCCATCCGCTTCAAAAAACGGATATTCGGGGATCTTGATAGTAATTTTACGGATTCGACTGATCCAAGTACGAATTCAGATAGTAAAATTTAGGTCTAAATATCTAGATCTAGATATTAAATATTTAAAATTTAATTATAGTTATCTATGTATATTATCTATACTTTTATATAAAATAATTAAAATTTTAATTTTAAATTTGAATGCTTTTAAAGTTTTTTAAAATAATAATTTTAAATAGACTAATAGATGGTTAATATTTAGGTTTTTAATTAAAAAACAGGTCCAAATATCCGCGTGTATTCAGATTTTAGTCCGAATATCCTAACCCCGAATATCCAGATCCGGATAACAATTTTACGAATCCGACGAATGCATATCCGAATCCATATATCCTAAAATACCTCGAAAATTCGATATGTCCTAGACATAACTCTGTATATGTATTATATGGTGATTAAAAATTTTAAATTTATAAGTTACATAAATTATTCTTATTAGATATATCGTACAAATGAATAATACATTGTATTTGTTTGTATATATAACCATTTATAATAAATATTAGTATATATTTTAGTTACTAAATTGTTATTGAAAATTACATGATTTTGTTATTTTAAATGAATAAGTTCAAATTATATCGAAAATTATTGACATTATTAGATTTTTTATAGTTCAAATATAGTTGGTTAGCTTATATGAATATGAATAAAAAATAAAACTAATTTAATTATATATATATATATATATATATATATATAAACACATATACATTTTTTTATGAAATCTCCAATTTCATTGATAAAGATTGTTAATGGGCTTAGCCCAAATTTAATTTTTTCTAGTTAATAATCAATGTTTAGATGTTTGGATGCAAGGATAGTATCAGTGGCATTTTTTGTAAATATTAGGTAAAATCAAGGGTTATTTCTTATTTGTACTTCACTTTTAATAGATTAGATACATAACATATATGATTTTACAGTCAATTTGAGATTCAAGTCGAGGAAGCAATACCTGGTATATCGACAACTGAGTTAGACAAAAGGAAAGATCAACACTTTATCAAGTGGTTGAGGAAACATGTATTTATTTATTACTTAAATTGTATGTATACATTAGCAAAGTAAGTTTAATGTCTAATTATTTAACTTTTTTGTTGCAGGTTGATTATGACGATCCTGAGTATCCCGCATGGTTTCACGAATTACTTCAAGGTCCAGTTGCAAAGGTTACTACATCGTCGATGTATTTCACCCGAGGCTATACTTTTCATACCTATGACTATGGTAGACACCGGGCGACAAGTAATTATGGAATATGTGTGAAAGGCGAAACAGATTTCTACGGGATCTTGCAGGAGATTTATGAAGTTCAATTCCCGGGTATGGGTTTGAAATGCGTTATCTTCAAGTGTGAGTGGTACGACCCCGTCGTAAACAGAGGTGTTCGGATTAACAAGAACGGTGTAGTTGATGTCAACGGTGGACGAAGGTAAATTCTTTTTTTTTTAATATCCAGGTTTTCAGTATTAATTAAATTTTTCATAATGATCTTTATTTACGTAGGTACAACAAGTTCGAGCCTTTCATATTAGCTTCCCAAGCAGATCAAGTTTTCTTAATTCCATACCCTCGGATTACTACCTCGGGAATAAACTGGTTAGCTGTTATCAAAGTTACACCTCGAGGACGAATAATCGCTGGAGATGAACCACCATTACAAGAAGAAAACACCAATGAGATCGAGGTAGCTGAAGCAGAAATTGATGAGTTCTTACTCATTGATCCGCATAATCGTGAATACGAAGATGTTCCTGATCACTCAACGGACGAAGGTGTAGACGACGAGTTTTTAGAAAATGATGATGTTTCAACAGATGACGACAATGTATCCGAATGAATTATGTATGTTTATAAGTTTTTTTAATCACAAAAATGAATTTCGATTATATATGTTTTAAGTTTGTTTAATCACAAAATAAATTTGCATTTGGGGTTTAGGGTTTATGTGTAGAAGAGGTTAGGAGTTTGGTGGTAGAAGAGGTTATAAGTTAAGGAAGTTGTGGTTTGGGGTTTGGGGTTTCGAGTTTAGGGATTTATAAACCCTTTCCTCGCAAAACCCTAGTAAAAGAAAACACGTGCATATCTAATTCCTCGTAAAGTCCTAGTAACCTGTACTAGGGCTTTACGAGGAAAAAAACACGGGCATAGTAAGTTCCTCGTAAAGGATTTCCTCGTAAAGCCCTAGTAACAGGCTTACGAGGACCTTACGAGGAAATAGAAACACGGGCATAGCTATTTCCTCGTAAAGCCCTAGTATAATTACTAGTGCTTTACGAGGAAACCAAATTCCTTATATATACTCGAGCAATCCAGTTTTTCATTTTCTAGTAACCTTCTCTCTAAATCCTCTAAAGGTACTCTCTAATTCGTAGTTAGGTGATTAGATTAGGGAATTTAGATTAGGTGGTTAGTTTAGGGAATTTAGATTAGGTGGTTAGTTTAGGGAATTTAGATTATGTTCGTTTACTTTTATTTAGTGTTTTTTTTAAATTATACGGTGAATTAATGTTTCAATTTTTTTTTTAAATATAGATGCCTAGACAGAGCAAGCTTGCTAAGGCTGCCGGTAGGAGGACGTCGTCTCTCGAGGGGAGTCACTACGGAGACATGTTTGGGCGACAGGATGCTCCGGGTTCATCTTCGTCAGCTCCCGGTTCATCTTCGATTCCCGAGACTCATGGAGCTTCTACGGCGTCCCGGGAACCACATCCTCCTCATCCTCCTCCTCCACCGGTCGGGGTTCATCCCGATTTGGATGTGCCGCCGAACGCACCCTTTGCGGTGTACACGGTGGAGGATATTTTGGCCCTTCCAGGCAGAGAAGAACTCACAGAGCTAGACCCTATCCGACGGGACGGCCGAAACGTATTCTGGTATGTTTTAATTTAAAAAAAAAAATTTAATTTATTTCTTAATTAACAAAATATTTAGAAATTAATCTAATTAATGATTTATTTTGTGTCTTCCCAGGTTTGGTGTTGACAATTGTGTCGGATCTAGCGTCTCGGACTGCATTAAGGGATACTTTCCCGATCCAGCTCCAAACTGGAAGATGACGGCGAGCCACACAAAAAAGACGTGGTTCAAATCATTCGCTGTAAGTTTAATTAGTTAATTTATTTTTAATTATTTAAAATTATTAATATTATTGAACTAATCCGTTTTTTATTTTACCTTGTTACAGCAAAAGTATCGTTGGTCTATTGGGATTCACCAGCGGGTGAAGAAGGAGTTTGAGGCCAAGGCAAGAGCACGATTGCTCGACATGGTCTACAACTGGAAGGGCGACTACCAAGTATAGATTTATAAATTATAATATGTATACGAGGCCGGGAAACCCGATTGCCTCACAACCACGGTGTGGGATGGCCTCATCAGCTTTTGGGGGTTGCCGGACTCGGTCAGAACCTCCAACACAAACTCCGAGAACCGCATGACCAAAGACGAGCATGGCAACACCAAGGTTCTTCACACCACTGGTCGAAAACCTCACGCGGGAATTCGTCTAGACATGGTAAAATGATTTTTAATAACTATTTATATTTTATTTAAATATTCCAAATTAATATTTAATTTTATAAATTAATTTCAGGCTAAGGAGACAGGAGTTCTTCCGTCTCTGAAAGACCTATACGAGAGGACCCACCGGAACAAGGCTGGGCGGTTTGTAGATCCTGCTTCCGAGCGGATCTACAACGAGGTTGTTGCCCGAGTTGACGAACGCCAGACCCAGTTGACTCAGCAGGCTGGGACTCCAGTCATATTATCCAATGTTGAAGTGGATAAGATTTACGAGGAGGTAAATAATTTCGTTTTACTATTAATTTTAAATATTTTTTAAAAAATTTTCTTAATGTTATTAATATTTTTAATTACAGGTCGCCCCTAAGAAAAAGGGGCGTGTCATCGGGATTGGCTCGGTTAACGATGTCCTTGCTGCGACATCGTCTTATCATCAGCAGCAGCACGATGTCAATGCTCAGCTGCGCTCGGAGTTGGCTTCGCTCACCCAGCATGTCACTTCTCTCACCAATGTCATCGACATTATGGCGGTTGGAAACCCGCATTTGGAGGAGATGTTGCGTCAGAGACGGGAAGGCGGAGAGATTCCACCATCACAGTCACAGCCGGCCACCAACTACGGACAAGATTTCCCGAGCCAGGACGACTTCGTTCAGCAATTTCACGACCACCATCCGTAGTTTTTTTTATTTTAATTGTATATTATGAATTTTAAAACTTTCTGTATATTATTTAGTTATTTATAAAATATTTTGTTTTTTAGTTTTTATTTATAATTTTATTTTTTTAATTTTTAAAAAATAAAATAATTATATTTATAATTATTTTTTTTTAATAGGGAAAAAACCATTTCGAAGCAAAATCCTCGTAAGGATTCCAGGTAAAATCCTCGTAATATTTCCTAGTAAGTTCCTCGTAATGTTTTACTACGATCTTACTAGGAAAACCTTACTACGATGTTACGAGGAAATGCTGCGAGGAGCTTACGAGGAAACCTGACCCATGACTTTACGAGGAAATGTTTCCTCCTAAATTAGCTACGACTTTACGAAGAAAAAGGCTTTACGATGAACGTTTTACGAGAAAACGAGTTTCCTCGTAATTTCCTAGTAAATGGCCATTTACTAGGAAATTACGATGAAACTCGTCCTAGTAATGGTCGAGTTTTCTTGTAGTGTTTATATAGAGACAGCTATGGCATACGTTTTGATTAGTCGAGTGATTAAGAGTATCATAAAATATGGGAAGATGAAAGGGGAGTAGGGATATTAAGAGTGCTATGAGTACCGACTAACTTATTTTAGCGAAAAGGAGGGGAGACACAAAATCTTCCTCTCGTCGCAAAAAAAAATGAATGGGATTGGAAACCCTAGAGCAGAGGGGACGATGCATGTGGGGCCTTGTACATGTTTTTAATTCCATTATTTGGAAAGGGTAAAACTGAGCTTCAAAAATGAGTAACCAATGGGCTTCACGTTACCATAATTCATCAAACTTATGGCCTGAAAACAACATCAAACGATTAGTTAAACAAAGAAGTCATCAAATGTTTGATTGAGTAGGTGGGTCCCACATAAATGGTTGGTTCTCCAGAGATTAAACAACATCAATTATATGAAGGACTAAATTGGGCTCTAATGAAGTGTGCAGTACCGCCTACGCTTCTGGAATCTATGAGTTTGATGGTGGACCAGAGGCTGCAGGTTCACCTCGAGGCAACTATAATAGAATTCTTGAATGTAAAACCATAGGCAGTCATCTTGAATTTGAATTGCTCCAAGTTAAAGATCTTGCAAGACGAGAAAAAATTCTTGGTAAAAATATCATGAGTAAACATTGTTGTAAGTGATCATAATCCTATATATTTATCAAATTTGTCTCCAAAAGAAACTCGTAAGATCAATCCCAGTGAAGTTTCTAACTCTGGGGTTTTCAAAATACATATATGCATGTATATATTTATATTAGTATTTAATTATGATGTTTTTAATTTTACGGGAAACTCAACCCATAGATACTTTGGGTTGAGTTTCTCGTAAAGTTAAGAACCTCATAATTAAATATTAATATAAATGTATATATACACATATATGTATTTTGAGAATCCTAGAGCTAGAACTCCTTGTTGGAGGTGCTCTAAGACATTTGAAAGTACATAGATATTGGGAGAAGCATAATAAATTTGTTGTATTAACAGGAAAGAAAGACAAAAATGAGTAGCAAGAACACATGAGCATCTCCTACTACAACTTTTGCTTATATCACACTTGGAACCCATTTGTCTTTGGTAAATTATCTTTATGTATACACACATGATAAACACCTGAATTATGGTCCTCTGAGTTTCAGAGTAGTAGTTTCTAATGTTACCATTCGACCACGCCTTTTTTTCAACCACAAACTCCACTGGTCACTGCAACTAGATATTCATACACCAGATTGAACATAGATAAAAACCATGTTTGTGTGGATAGAGAGAAGAGATTGTGAGATGGATGACAAGAAAAATAGATAGAGAACGTAAGAGAGAAATATTGTAGGAGAGAAAAAACATGGGAAAGATGATATTGTGACGAGATTTACTGTAGATTTAGGAAAAATAATAACCAAAATAAGGAAATTTCCATTTTTCGTTAATTAGGTGGAACACATAAATTATGTATATTAGAAAAATGAAGAATCGGTGGGATATATATTTTTCCTCAAGCATATTCTAAGATCATAGCTAGAAGAGGTTATGAAACATAATTAAGTTAAGTTAGGCCATATAGTAAACTTTATAACACGTATTTGAGATAGATGTAGACCATTGATATTTGGCTATAATGCAACTGAACAAAATTCAAGAGTATAATAAATAAGAAAATTTTGTTTTTGTTTTATACCCAAGTTAGATCATTGAATTGTATTTTGTATCCGAGTTCTAAATTAAGTAGACTACCAAAATAAATATTTTATTCTTAGGTAAGACATAAAATAACAAATGATTACATAATTATATATATATATATATATATATATATATATAAAGATTGTCTTACTTATGTTTTCAATAGTTTTCATATTTTCTAAAAAAAATAAAATTTAAAATACTATTTTTTTCAATATAAAATAGTAAAATATGTAAAAAAGTGGCCTAAAATATTAAGTCCTAAAATATTAAAGGTCTTACTAGGACAAAAAAAAATTGAGAGTGTATCATTTTATCAATTTTCTATTCTTTTAATGGTTACCGGTTAGAGCAATATGTTTCTAGTTTTACAAAATGTGAAGAGAGCAAACAAAACTATCAATAGAGGTTGGTGAACCACAAAGAACAACATTCGACACATTTTTAAACCACGAAAAAAATTAAATGAGTTACTTACAGGTCAATGATCATACAAGTTAAGAACATGAGCTGTAGTGCGGCGGCAATTCTCGACATAGTACTTCGACGGAGGGTTGGAGAAGAATCCGATACATGTGGGCTTCGGTTAACAATATACAAAACCAAACTTACCAATCATGTGGCCCAAAACAATGATAGTAATCGAGTGATTTATATAAAAATCTGACACAATAATAGAAAAGAACCAGTTTCCCATTAATAATCGAGTGATTATATAAAAAACACATTTTTGAGTTTTTATTACACCATGAGACACATTTTACTTCTTGGACACTTTCTTTAACTTATTCCATTAATTTCTAACTAAGATATAATTAGTAGGACCCACTCACTTATTTCATCTTTTTACCATTTTTCTAACAAAAACAATGATAGCTTGGTCTTACAAAAATGGTGGATTCGTTTCAGATTGTGTCGGAATTGGCGGCGTTGAATCCCAGCTCACTAATTCCATCTCCTTTGCCATTAAATTAAACCATATAATCTAAATGAATCCTCTCCTCCACCGCAAATAGCACTATCGTTTTCTGTTGTCACGTCTCTTTCTTCATCACTTCTATATCTGTTGCCACCTCGAAATCACTTCGATCAAGCTTCGTCTTCTGTTTAATTAGCCGATGAAGCCTCTCCTCCGCCGAGATCTCAGTACCGTGAATCGACGATCAAATGGAAAAATTATTAAATTTTCACATCTAGTCCCTAGTATTTGTAAATTTTTAGTTTTGGCCCCAAATTTTCTAAATGCGCAAAACTAACCTTTCGAATTTGATCCAAAGCTTCTTATTGTGTAATTTATCCCATGTTTTATGCAATCATGTATTCAAAATGTAATATTAGCATCTAAAGGAAATCTAAAATGAGCTAAAGTGAGATCCTAAAACCACTAAATCATGATATATCAATGAGTATTAAGAAAAACCCAAATGCTAAAAATCATTAAAATCTTACGTTTGACTTTATCTATTTTGGTATTTTGTTTAAGCAACAAATTAAATATATATTTGGCCAATCAACATGTATGTGTAAAGTTTCACCATAACCTTTGGTGGATTTGTCACTTAACACTGACTTGAACTATTTTTGTGATTCACCTTTGAGGTAGATGTGTACACGTCAAAGGTTGTAAATTTGGTTGCGTACATCATATTTCATGTACATCGAAGGATGAATAAAAAAAATAGTATTTTTTTTTGTTAAGTGGCAAGCCCATAAAAATTTATGGTGAAACTATGCATATATAGGTGGATTGACTAGTCAAAATACCAAAATAAAATAAATATATCAAATTCTACAAATGGTTATACGTTCGTATATGTTTATATGTGTACAAGATTACATTTTTATGTGTGTGCATATGTGTATTATTAAAACGATGTGTATGTGGATATTACATGTTAACAGAAAACACATTCGCCTATATACTTTTGAAATAAACATCCACAAAACTTATAAAATGATTTAAGAAAAAATATCAAGAATCTGAGTGGTTTTATCAAAAAAAAATTCTAAATTTTAAGATTCTTCACGAATTTGTCCCAAGACTTTTAAATGTACAATTTAGACCAATCAAATATTATGTTTGCATCATTGGTCCATGCCGTGTTGGTTTATTTCGTTTATGCCCCAAATTTATAATTTGAAAAATAAATTATTTTCATTTGGGTTCACATTTCTAAAAATGCACTTTAACCTCTATTATAAGAAAATGAATATATGAGGACTATATATATATTTATAATGATTAAATGAGCTAAATGTTATGTTAAATATCATTAAAATCATAACATATCAATGTGGTAAAAGTCTTTTCTTGTGTAAATTGTTGTTATGTAGTCATATATACATGACACAATGTACACAAAATTTAGCTATCCACATGTACACCACTCAATTTGGACAATTTCTATGTTCTTTTTTTTTTAGAAAATATAAATATACATGTGCATAAGCATCTATATGTATGTTTGTCTTTATGAAATTAATCTTAACAAAAAGGAATATACATCTAAACGAAGGTGAGGATGAAACACAGTGTACACTTTTTTTTACTATCCACATGTACAACGTTTCACAAAAAAACACATGTCACCGGTTCAAATGTATTTGAAGAAGTAATGTATCCAATGGTTGAAAAATTTAGAGTGTTTTTAGTTAATTATACTCCCTCCGTTTCTTTTTACATGATGTTTTAAAAGGTTGATGTTGTTTCAAAATAGATAATGTTTTAAGTTTTTAAGGTATATTTTGAGGTTTTAAGGTTAATTTTAGCTTTATTGGAAACTGTTTAACCAATAAAATTTTACAATCGTTTTTATAATTGGTTGAATGATTTGAAAATTATATTTTTAAAGTACTTTTTAGATAAAGATAAACTTCTTAATCTTTGTGCAGTAAGCCAAAACTTCATCTATTAAGAAAATGAGGGAGTATTATTTTAGGTTCCATTTAGGTGTATATATTGCATTTTTATGGTTTTACCATCTTAATTGAGTTCATTTTTGGAAAAAAATATTTGCTCCATATTTATATTTAAGTTATAAAATGTGGTAAGGAAGAGGTTTTTAGCCATCATATTCCATGTTATCTCCACAAAATCGATTTTTCGTATTAATGGCAAAAGCGTAAATATATCATCTTCTACCTCACAACTCTTTTTTAGGTTTTCTGCAAAAATGCTACGGTCGTCAACTATGGTTTTTTCTTAAATCACAAAACTTTGTGTATGCTTCATATTATTTTGGCATCAAAATTATAGATCGATTTCGTATTAATCGATTCAGACATTAAATCTCTAAAAAAGAGATCTTGATGAATATGATTTAGAGAATTTCAACTTACGGTGATGAAAAAGAAATCTGGCAGCAGCTGGTGGCTATGGCGGCGATGGTCGGAGATATAGTGGATACAGATTAGGTGATAGTGTTGTCGTGATTGGTGGTGGATGTGGGTTTGGATCCGACGGTGCTTTGGGTCTGGCGGTGGTTTAGGTTGGAAAAGAGGCAACAGAATTAGCGGTTAAGGATATGGATGAGGTGGTATTGGTGGTCATGGTGGTGGTGAGTGTAGTAATGGTGGGTGTATATTTATATGTATTAGTAATTGATGTGCTGGTGAATAACGTTTGGTTGGAAGAATTAGGAAAAAGAAAGAGAAAAATATAAATTCAATTTCTTTAGTTAAATTAATTTTTTAAAAGATGTAACTAAATTAGTTAGGAGAGAAGGAAAGTTAATATAAAGTGTTTAAGGAATGAAAAGTGTCTTAGAATGTAACAGAAAAGATGAAATGTGACTAGGAATGTAAGTCTTTCTTAAAAATCTGTCCAATAACAGAAAGGGGAGAAAAATTTTACGCTGTCACGTGTCATGAGTACATGAATCTATTTAGTGATGTATAAAGCCTAGAAGAGAGAAAACTATCTTATATATGTGACTAAGATCGGTCTACACTTTGGCGGAATTACTAAAATTAGCTATTGTATATATGTTTAGTTTATGCAGTAGTTAATGTTGTAGTATGATTTAAATTAAAGTATTTAAAACTATCTCTATAACATTACCGAAGAGGTGTCAAAATGAGTTAGCTCGCTCAGCTCAGTTCACAGTGAGCTCGAATCTTTCATGAGCTATCTCAGCTCAGCTCATTTATAATATGAACTTTAATATGTAAACTCGAACAAAGATCATCTAGATCATGAGTTAAATAAGCTAATTCACGATTTAATATTAAAAAATATATATATATATATAACTTCTATAGTATCATTACAATTTTAAATATTAAAAATCCAAACATTAATATTAACTATTAAATAAAACCAATACTTAAAAATGAATTAAGCTAAACCAATGATCTAAAATCCATATTCCTTAGTGAGAGTTTTGAGACAATTCATCTTCAAAGTCAATCATAAAAATAAAATAAAACATTTATAAATTTAGGATCAACTAAGTTTGTGAGAAATATGATAAGGTAAAGTGGGTTTATATAGAAGAGTTAGATAATTTATATTTTTTTTAAAAAATAAATTATATTTTCTTTCTTCTAAAAAGTTATAGATATTTTAAAAAAAAATAAGTTGTATATTATTTATGTATGTTTTACATTTTAATTTAAAAAATAAATAAATATGATTAATATAGAAATGATCTTTTAAGAATATTTGGTTGTACATTTTAATTATAAAAGCTAAATATAACTAATATAAAAATTATATTTTTCACATAAGAAAAATAAAAGTTATCCAATATATATATATATATATATATAATTATAACTATAGAAATGATTAAGCTCATGAGCTGGTTCGTGTTCATTAAAGCTCGTTCATATAACTCATGGTCTAATTTTAATTCGATCAATATACTCATTTATTAAATGAACCTAAAAATAGAGATTGTACTCGTTACTTGCTACTTGTTTCATATTCAATTAAATATTTGGTACTTACTAGTAAATATTATTGTCTCTTTTACTTGTATTTAAAGTTGAATACAAATGCTCGTTAATCGTATTAAATTGTTACTTGCTTTATATCCGTCTTTATTGTTCAAGTAGTAGTCCTTGTCAAGTCAGAGTATTAAACAGTAAAATTTAGATAGTTGCAAGCAAGACAAATAACAAGTATAATTTTTGTAGCTACATAACTTATTACTACATGTTACTTTCTTAGAGAAGTCATATTTGTTATCGCCCAAAGGATACAATGCTTTTATATCAAAATATTCATGTCTTCTTTATTCTTCTTCTTTATAATATGCACAAATATTTTGTTCGAAGTAATTCTCATGTTTTTTGTAGTAGAGTACACAAACAAACTTTCATTTCCATTTTTAGTATAATAAATAGTTTTTAAATACTCAGAAATACTCGTAAATAATTCATACATACTCACAAATAGCATGTAGCAAGTAATAGAACAAAGAAAATAAATTGGAAGTAACTCGTTTTGAACAAGTCAAATATAAGTCGGAATTTTTATTGCTCGTGCAAGGAAAGTCAAGTATCTTATACACCTAAAATAGCACATGTGATTGCTTCCATTCACAACCTATTTGTTGAGATTTTATTACCCAAATAAAATCAACCAAATATGGAAGATGAAATTACATAATAGTAATATAAAATGAAACTGAGACTTTTCTTTGTGATTTTGGTCAACTAAATTGAGACTCGCATTGATAAGGAATCCTATAAATAAAACTCTCCACAGAGAAGTAGACTTTATAAATAAAACTCTCTACAGAGAACTAGAATACAATATAACATTTTTTTTCTCAATATAATTCCAACAAGATCTCTATAATACGGGCATCACAACAACCTCGATCGCCTATTTCTTGTAATAATATTAACAATTTTATTTTCTAACCACAGTGTTTTGGATCCTGGTAGGTTGCATGGAAGGTTCATAGGACGTCCATTCAGGGACTGTCATGAGATTAAGGGATCCCTAAACAATTTAGTAAGCTTTGTTAAAAAATATTTTTTACAAATTTTAGGATCTTTTCCAATATAAAAGTTTTGAAAAATTTTGGGGGTCTTAGGCCAATGTTTTATTTGGCTATGCCGAGTGCCACCCATGTGTCCGCTTCCCGCTTTCGAACCAGAATCGGATTTGGAACCTTTTGGAAGTTTACTGAATCTCGCTTCCAAAATGCTTCTAAAATATCATATTTAAAAACACATCGGAAGACTATGATTCCGTTTTGGAATCACGCTCACGTTCAGAAAAACTATGTTATAATAAATAAAAATATCAAATCATGTTTTTTATATATAAAATCTAAAATTTGATAGTAAAAATAAAGAGAACAAATGTTAAAACTAATACTTTATTTTTATATAATAATTTTTATTAAAGATATAGCATATATGTTCAAATATGTTGTGTCTATTATTTATGAAATATTAAAAATAATTAATAAAATATTTTTTATAAACTTCATTTATGTGTATTATCAGAGTTTTAACATGCAATCATTTAAAATTTATTATAAATGAATAAATGCATTATTTTAATTTGAATCATAGAATTTTCAGTCATAAAATTTACAAAATTTCCTTATATTATAATATATATATATATGTGGATATACGTTTTAAGACGTACCTTCCTAATTGTTTTAAAAATCTTGTTATGCGTTTCCATAAGATTATGCTTCTGCGCACCCGCTTCCGATTCCATGTAACATAAGTAACAGGTATGTGTTATTTTCAATAACTTTTATAATTTCAAGAGGAAAATCCCAATTTTAGAACTTTGTATATATTTGTGCAGTGATTGAGGCAGCAACGCCTTCCGGTCGGGAAATTGGCCAATTCTTACGTCAATAGGGGCCAACTGTCCCGATCAGTACATAAATATGTCACATTTGCGAAAACATACATCAACTAGCACAAAATTCAATTTTCATATATGAAATTTTTTAAAGTTACATTGACTTTATTTTCATTAGTCAAACGTTACGGAATATGAGTTGTCGTTAACCTAGTAACATGAAATCAGTCATTTCCTACATCAACATGGGCCAACAGTCCCGATCAATACATAAACACTTTACATTTGCAAAAACATATATCAACTAATACAAAGCTGAAATTCATTAAATTCAAGACATGAATTTCAAATCTGGATTTAACATACATTGACCTAATTTACAGTAGTCAAACATTACCGAAGATAAGTTGTCTGTCACTTTTAATTAAGTGAAATTTTTATTGTATTATGTGGTAATTAAACTGTATTAGGTGGTAATTGACTAAAAATAAATCATTTAGTTCAAGTGATTTAGTTCTCGTGTAACTCATTAGTTAGCTTTTCTCTTTAACTTTTTGTTCTTTGAATTTTTTGGCAAAACAAATCTAACACAGAGAAGACAACAGAAGACAAAATCGAATAGAGAGAAACAAGAATGTCTAACTTATTGAACAAAAGAGGAATTAGGGATGGATAAGCTAAACACTCTCGTTTCTCTCTACTTAATTTTTTTGCCTGTTGTCTTCTTTGTGTTACGTTTAGGCCTAGGAATTTACCCGGACCCAAAAACTTGAACCAAAACCGACCCAAAACCGAACCAAAAATTTACGAGTACCTAATTGGGTACAAAATTCTTATACCCAAAGAACCGGAACCAAAAAGAACTGACCCGAATAGACCTGGACCCAAAAAAGAACCGACCCGAATAGACCCGATTCAATAAGAACCGATTCATACCTGACTCAAAAACATGAATATCCAAGACTTTGATTTTTGTGTTTTGTTTTTATATTTTTATTTATGATTTAGTTGAAATGTATTTTTGCTATCCATTTTTATTATTTTCTAACATTTTCAAGTAATATGAAGCTTTACATATAAGATTTAGAGTTTAAAAATATTTTATTTTAATTCTTAATAGTTTTATTTTAGTTATTTTGTAAATATTTAGATAAATATGACAGATTTCGGCTAAATTTTGAAGCGATTAGGGTATTTCCTATCTTTTCCGTATCCTAAATACCCAAACTAACTTAGACCTGAAATTACTGGTATTTTACTTGTATTTTAATTATAGACCCAAACAAACCCAAACCGACCTAAACCCGAGAGGAACCGATCCGGACCCGAGAGGAAGCAACCCAAACATGAACTCAAAATTTTCAAGTACCTAGTTGGGTCCTAATGTTTAAGACCCGAAGGACCCGGACCCAAAATGAACCGATTGGAATCCAACCCGAAGACCCGAAAGCCCATGCCTAGTTAGTTTTTTTTGCCAAAAAAATCAAAAACCAAAATGTTAAAGAGAAAAACTAACTAATGAGTTACATGAAAACAAAATCATTTGAACTAAATGATTTGTTTTTCTTAGTCAATTACCACGTAATACGATTTAATTACAACATAATATAATAAGCCTTACTTAATCAACATGTGACAGACAATTTATCTTCGGTAATGTTTGACTAGTGGAAATTAGGTCAAGTATGTAAAAATCAGATTTTGAAAGTTTATGTATTGAATTTAAATTTTGTATTAGTTGATGTATGTTTTAACACAGATGAAGTGCTTATGTATTGATCAAGACCATTGGCCCTGTTTATTTAGAAATTGGCTGATTTCCTGTTACCGAGTTAACAACAACTCATACTCCGTAACATTTGACTAACAGAAATTAGGTCAATGCATGTTAAAACCAAATTTTATAAGTTCATGTATGAAAGTTGAATTTTGTACTGGTTGATGTATGTTTTCGTACAGATGACATGTTTATGTACTGATTGGGACCGTTGATCTTTGTTGGCGTAGGAATTGGCCGATTTCACCCTCCCGGCCCTCCACATGCCTTTTTTCAATGTGATGAAAGACTTTGATGGTCGTCTCCAAATATAACTGTGGAATGAAGGGGTACGGGCATTGACACTCTGGTGAAAATATGTCCAAGTGTTGCTGCAGCAATTAATGGATTATCTTTACAAAGTGATGAACTTTATAATTGTTGCTTTTCAATTTGTTCAAAATGCAATGAAACATAAATCAGGGTACTACCATATATATATATAAGACCAATGTGTTTATAATCTATTGAGATGACTAGTTGGAAACACACTATGATATACAGGCTCGGGTTAAATTTTTCATGGACCTTGTGCAAATTCTAATTTTTCAAGAATAATAAAAGTAATTTGAAAAATAGGGCCCTGATTCTACAATATTAAACCTGACATCTATTCTATTAAAACACAAACATGACCTATTGATATATGTGTAGTCCAACAATTATTTTATAACATTATCTATTTAAAAAATAATATATATATTTCCTAATTGAATTTAAATATATATTTTGTAACTACCACTTTAATTACATAATTTTAGGGATCCACTAACTTATATAATTGATTTTTGACATATTTCATATAATTATCAAAATTAACATAAATTAAATTAATATTAAACACAATATCATGCCAAAAAATAAAAATATAAAAATTAAGTTTTTTAAAAATAATTTAAAACAAAAAAATAAACCCTCACGATCTAGTTCTAACTAAAATTTTTCTGATTTTTGTTGCACCTGTGCAAATGTGCCTTGGGCACATGAAAAAATCTGCCACTGATGATATATAGATGAATTAGCATAACGACCAAAAAAAAAAGAATTACTAACTTAGTCAATAGTTTGTTCATAGTGCACTCATCCAATATCAGTTGAGAATAGTTCATCCCACCAAACTTATTACACTCCGTGCATTTAAATGAACATATTCTCGTCTTTTACACATATTAAATCATAATTCGATAACATTGGTCAACAAAATATTGGTCATATATATGATTCGAAGGTTCAGTTTGTAAAGCTACAAAAGATTTTTATTATAAAATATTCATGATTAGAGCTTGGAACTTTAATCAAAATCTATGGATTTCGCTATGTTTGACCCGCTGCGGAGCGAGGTAGGTTGAGAGATTTGAAAAATTTGAGTTGTAAATTAAGCTTATTTTACGCGAAGTGGGTGTGGGATGTCCGAAACTGATTTGCGTGTACCTGTCGACCCACAAAAATAAAATAAAAATATATTTTAAAAAATATATTTCATAAAATATTTCTATTATTTTGATCATAAAAAATAATTTATATTATTTTCAAAAAATAATTAATATAATTAGAAAATATTTTTAGTGTATTTAATATACTCATGGATCCCCACGATTACCCACAAATATTTGATGGGGGAGGTGCGGATTAAAAAACTTCTATGCGGGTTACACAAGTTTGATTTTTGCAAAATAAATGACCTAACCCACGTCTTAGCGGATCAAGCAGAGCGGATTTGATCCGTTTCCCAGCTATATTCACGATAAATAAAGTTTTCACACAAAAGTCTTAATTGAACAAATAATAATAAGAAAATAAATTATAATGATCATGAAGAATAAACAAAAACTAAGATAAATAAGAGAAAAACTTGAACTAAGTGGAAGGGTCCTGAAGGTGTATGGTTGTATCCTGATCCTCTGTAAGAAAAAATATAATTGCCCCAATCATCGTGTAAAAAATCTTGTTGTTGTCTACAATCTCTAGGTTTCGGAAATAACTTGCTTTCAAAAACTTTCCCTGTGAGAAATTTCAGAATCCATGTGGTTTTTGTGTGCCAACCAAACATGTGGGAATCTATAATCTCGCCTCCCCACATCATCGCAATCGTATGATCTACTAAAGCTGTAAAAAGCTCATGTGGCCAATGATAAATGATATATTTACTTAATCTTTTATATTATGATAATGTTATCTAAATTTTGATGTTAATGTTGTTTTTAAGATATATAGTGTTTTGAATTTATTGTAAAAATACAAGAAATACTAGATTATGCCCAAAAGAAAAGCACATGCAATCTTTTAAAGCCGAGGATCCACTTTAGATAATCTAAGACCACGACCCAGTTTAGATAATCTAAAAAACTCTGAAATTTATAGAATGATTAAATGTTCTAGGACAAGAAAATATATGATTTGTACAATATGGAATTCACGGTAAAAGCATTGTTTTTCTCACGCGATCAATCTATTGAACAAACAAAGCATAATATATAAAAAAAATAAGCAAAATACAAGTAAAATTAAGCAAAACACAAATCAAAATAATTAAAAACTAGTAAAAACATAAATATATATATATTTAATTTTCCTTGATGTTTTCAGTTTATTAACGACAAAACAAATAATTGGTTTCGAAACCTGAGTTCCTATCTATTAGAACATGATATTTCAAAAAAAATCTTAGCAACAGAAAACCAAGATGATTGTCAAGGCATAATATAATATTATTAATATTTTTTTGTAAAGCCAAGTTCTTTATAATTATAACTTTCGTTTCTATTGTATCCGTCACTCTGAAAATCTTTTTATGTCATTGCTATTAGAATCTAAACCTAATTCAAGTTAACTCAATAACATATCAATATTATTTTAAAATTAATTCTCATGTATAGTAATTGAGAAGTCACTTAAATGATTTCTACTGATATATCACTTATATGAAAAAATTTCAATTAATTACTTTAATTTTATTAGTTGATAATTTTTATTTTCTATTTATTTAGTTTATTTTAAAAAACTAAATAAAAACTAACTTACATCAATAACCAAACAAATCATACTTAACAATAATGACTATTACAAAAATATATATATATATATATATACATATAACGAAACTGTGTCATCCATAAGAAAACAAATGTTTTTAAAAAGAGAGATTAAAAATCTTTCTCTTGCATATTTCATAGATATTATAAACAAAATACAATTACTGGTTAGTAATTTTATTACTTATGTAGTAATTTTCATTAGTTATGTATTGTATAGATAATGATATATAAAAATATGTATATATAATTTAAGTTTAAATTAAATGTTATACTAATTTTAGATATAATAAACAAATTGAAGTTTTAAAAATGATAAATTATTTATACATATTTAAAAATAATATGTTTAAGATTTTTTTTTAAATTTTTTTGCATTTTATATAGACAACTAAAATAAAATTATTAGCTAACTTTTCTTATTAATTTCGTCTCTATTTATAATAATATACTAAATATGAATAATCATTTAGACTTGAAATAAAAACCACATCAATTAGATATATATGGTGTATCTAAATATTTTAATTTATCCTAATCATTTAAGTGAAAGTTGTGCATAATTTCTGAGAACTTTCTACGAACATGTTATATAGATAGCTAAATATAAAATAAAATTATTAGTTAACAGTTTTGTTATTTGCATATCTTATAGATAATAATATACAGACATATGACTAATCATTTAACTCCACTTACAAATCATATCAATTATATATGTGTGGTGTGTCTAATTATTTTAATTATTCTGAATCATTTAATTGAAAGTTATTCAAAATTTCATTGAACTTTCTATTAGCCTAAATTTTTTGGTTATTTATATCAAAATTTTGTATTTATGGCATTAAATAATCCATATGGTGAATTACTCTAAGTCATATTAGACGATGAAGTTATTTTGTGATTTCGAAAATTATAATCATGTACATATCATCTTTAGAAAATATTATTTGTGATATCATGTATATATATTTTAAAAATAGTATTACATGTATAAACATAATATTAATTGAATGACATTTAGAAATAAAAATTACATAGGGTAATTATTCGGAATTGGAGCATATGATAACTATTTTTGTGGAGTTGTTGATAAAAATCTAATAAAATACTACAAAATCATATTTCCTATTTTTAAAAGTGAAAAATAATAAATAAATAAATAAAATATGAAAATTTATTATTTAAAAAATATATAACAAATAAAATTTTTGAAAATAAAAAATTTATAACGTTTGAAAACATAATAAATATTATACTATATTAAATTTTAAAAAACTATTTGAATCCGAAAATTCGCGAGTAACCATCTAATTTAATATTAATTAATTATTTATACGTGTGTGCATGATATGTGTTTTATAATAACTTCCACCTAGCCATTTTAAAGACGATGAGAGAGAGTACTAATTCAGTTCAACAAACAATGAAATTTTTGATACGTTACATTCGAAGATGTATTTACTCGTACCAAATATGAAGTTATAAATAAGGTGGTGATTGGAAAATGTTGTAGAAGTTGTGGACGACCACTCTTATTTCTACAGCTTTCTTTTGAAACAATCATGCTTTACTTTTTAAATTTGAACCAATCAAACCCTGAGTCAAATTTTCATTTGCTGAAACAAAAAGTTTAACTTTAATAACCATCCATATTTGATAGTTTTTCACACATTCAAAAGTAAAAATACAATCACTTGTGAATTTTGCCTATATTGAGGAAAGATTCACTATGACCATATCTCTTTATGCGTGAAATAACATTATGAGTTCATCAAATATTCATCTTGGTGTCATCTTATTATTAAATATACCAAATTTCATTTATATTAAAATATATAATACCGTTTATTGCATAAGAAGATATTCAATGTATAGTTCGTACAAAATTGGTTGTATAATGGAAATACAAACCTTAGAATATGTATCCTCCGTTTTGATCCTCATAAACAACATTATGGCCAGATCTAGGCACAATCAGGTGAAACATTGGCTTCGGTCTCTCAAAAATTTTTTTGAAGTTTTTTATATAAAAATAGACTCCCAAATTGCAGAAATTTTTTAAAAAATTTCTTAAATAAATTTTAAATGATAAGTGTATTTCATAAGAATCTGTCAATTACGAAATTGGTTCTTGATGTTTTAGTTCGTATAGACATGTTTGTAGGTCGTAAGAATCTTGTTGTACAATGGAAATGAACCACACCAAAAATTTACTCAAATGCACCTTGCCGTTTGATTAAATCATATTTATCATACTTTTATCGTGTGCTGGAAAATGGACAACTTTAGAAAAGTGTGAATGACTGCGTTAAGGGAACCATATGTGTTATAGGAAATGAAAACTTTAGTTCAGGAAAGGAGGTTCCTAAGGACTAATCTCTAAAATAATTTGATTTCTAGTAAATTACGGACTATTTAATATTTAGTGTGAGAATGCCCATATCATTAATTATTAAATAAAGTATGTTATATGAATAGTAATAGCACATGTTGTAATTTTCTAGTAATTGAAAGGTTGTTAACCGTGGAAGCTGAAGAGGGATATTGTAATGCCACATCAGATAAAATGGCAAACTTCTGAATAAACTACTAAAGTAGAATTATTGTTTATAAATGTTTTCATTTGAATATATAAAGATTGTTAAAGTATTTGATATCATTTGGTTTTTATTAATATCAAACAATAACAAATATATCTTATAAAACAGAAATATTACATTGGACTTAATCTTAGTTTTAACGACAATGCGATATAATTAAAAAGCCATTACACAATAGTGAAGTAGTCAGATTTAGAAACTCTTTTAGCTGGGGGCACACTATTATAAATCTATTCCATAATTTAAATATTAATTATATATAAACTATACATTAGCTAAGTAATAACTACATATTTATTTTAAACAACCATATTATATTTTTTGTTAGTTATTTTTTTGTTACGAGAAAATACTTAGTTGTTTTTAGAATTTTTTTCAACATACTTTAGTACAAAAATGAATAAAGATATGAACTAGTTTCATAGAAAAAGAAATCATGCATAACAAACTAAATGCACAAAGAAAACAGATTACGTGGAAGTGTTGTTACGTGGAAATGATGCATAACAAAACTAAATACACAAAGAAATAAATTACGTGGAAATGATGTTTCTTTTAATTGGATCCACATAAAATGATATGCTAAGGAAAAATGTTACTATATTAAAGTTTTTGTTACGGGGTCTTTGAACCGTCACAGCGAGCAAAATACGGTCACACTGAAATCACTGAGATACTATGACCAACTCACTTATTATCTAACAAACATTTTACGGTGGCAGCGTGACCCGTACTCTTATCAACGTCGATCCGCCCTAGTCAGAGAGGACTCCTTTAGCAAGAGCGGGGAATGTAGAGTAATAAGAGATTGATAGAGTTCATAGATAAGTTGAAGATGTCTTGAGAGACTCCAAAAAATTCCTGATTGAGTCTCTTCCATTGATAGTTCGGATTAATAATCTGCGCGTCTGTTTTAGCAATGAGTTATCCTAAAGCCGAGGAGTTGAGCCTTGAGATAAGGCTCGTGCATATATGCAAGTTCTTCGGCGAGTACTAGCGATGAAGACACCATGGTCCTCCAACCAGCTATCTTAGTTTCCGGATGCAGTTGTTTACTCTATGAATTGGCAAATGAGCGCTGCGGGAATGAGAGTCCAAATAGGTGAGCGCCTTCTGCCATTCACGGGTGTATGATAAGGGCATTGTTTAGCCACCAGATTCCACATGAAATGCCTATTTCATGTCCTTGCAGTCCAGATGTTAGCTGTCAGATGGCGAGCCCATGTCCATTAACCCATATCTGTTTGTCTATTATTGTTTGTGACACAGAGTGACATGTCCCTTAGAGACCAAACCACAAACGCACGGATGTGGCAGAACCGAATTGGTTTAAGCGCAGGCGTTGGTGCTGTTGTGCTCCTGGTAGATCCACGTTGGAGGCGTGCTTTACGCAGAATGGTATTAGCAAAGGCTGGCTCCGGGCCTAGGGGAGATTAAGGCCCAAGCCGAATCTCCCTGGAAAGTCAAAACACATTGATAATTTCGATCTATAAACTATAAATACAAATACAGTTCATAAGATTATAAACATCTATATATTCACAAACCAAACATTACATAAGTGTCAAAAGACCACATAATAGCATAAGTTCATACACATCTTCATAACTCATAAGTTCACAACTCCATAAATGTATAAGTGCATACATAAGCTTCATATATGAAAGCATAATTTCACATGTGGTTTTGATTTTAGAGAGGAACTCGATTATTTGCAGTTTTTATGGGAGAATTTGATTTGTGATTTTGCGAGAAATTTCGTTTGTGATTATGCAGGAATCTGGTTTTACGATTCGGCGGAAAATCTCGTTATTGTTATTTTGGTGAGAAATCTCTTGATTTTGCGATTTTGGCGAGAATTATATTTGTTTTGAGATTTTTGCGGGAGATATCAGTTTGATGATTTTGGCAAAGATTTGATATTGTGATTTTGTGTGAAATCTTGATTTTGCAATTTTGGTGAAAAAAATTCAGGTTTTGTGATTTTGCGCGAGAAAATCAGATTTTGTTGTTTTGACGGAAAACTCAATTTGGCGAAAATACTTTGATTGTGATAGAGATTAATGACAAATTATGTAGAAACCTAACTATTGTTACCATTGGGTGGACATGTCAATATAGTCCAAACCCATTTACGCTCATATTGTCGCAATGCGTGCTAGTTGATTTTTGTCCATTTAGAATTCAACACGGAAGCAAGACTAGTTATCACCAAAAATAGACTCATTTACATATGGACATAGACAACCAATGGTCGGCCCGTCTATTTGACAGTCCAGGATGGACCAAACCCATGGTAATATAGAGGTTAGCACAATCCTGTAAGGTGGGAGACGATAATCTTCTTCGTTACTTTTGACTAATGTTGGGAGTAATCTCGGGCACATGGTCCTGAGCGCTTTGGCTTGTAGAATCAGGTCCCAAACTGATGTCGCAAAAAGGACAGTGAAGAAATAGGTGTTCTTGCTGTTTCTCTCAGCCTCATGAGCCCCAAAAACCATCTTGTTAAAATTTTATGATATTGGTCTTGAAACTTGCAAAATGTGTAGTGTTAGATTCGGATCGATGGCAGTGGAATAGGATGTCTTGAAATTCAATACTTTCCGCGCACCATAACGCTCTATATAACCATCAAACAATGTTTATAAGTTAGGGCTTGTCCCCAATGATATCTTCAGATTTCTCTCAAATTTTCTTTTTGGTAATTATCCTTTTGAATTTTTCGTGTCTCTACATGCAGCGGCAGAGAATAGTTAAAATATATCGCATCCTCATGGTCTATCTGAAAATTGGACAACGTTGAACGCACTCCACCCGACTTATAAATTCTAATTCTGGGAGAAATGCTGGTTCTATTTGCGCATGGTTGCAAGTGACATTGATTCTTTTCTAACACCGGGAGAATCGTCACCGCATTGTCGTGTGGGTGGGCGTGCTCTTCTTCTATGGTGTCTGTGCCGATTTCTTCCTGAATGAGGTATCGAATTCGATTACTTCCTCAGATTGTCACCAATAAAAGTTGATTCGTCATTTTGGTCAGAACGTTTTCTGTGTGGGTGGAAATAATTTTAATAGAGACTTCATGCTCAACGTCTGAATCGAGATGATGATTGGCGACCCACCATTTTCTACTCCTCTTTATTGTCTTTGATTTCAGTACCAATTATTACAAGAGTTTGAATCCATCTCAAAAGCCTTGGATTTGCATCTTTATTTTTGCATTAAGTTATTTAGGGTGGCGTGGTCAGTGTTGCACAACTACCTTAGAGACGACTAGGTAGGGATAAAAAAAATTTGAAAGCGAAATACGACAATTGGCGTAACTCTTTTATATGTTGTTGCCATAGTTTCGTTGCGAATCCATCGAGAGTCCTACTTAGTGTAGTAGACAACATATGATTTTCTTGTCCGCCGTTTTCTGTCCAGTAACAGCCCTAAAACAAAAATCACTTGCGTGTCACATTATACTAAATTGGGAATTCTAGTCTGGAGCTTGCACGATAGGGCTCATTCAGCTAGTACTGATTGATTTCCTCAAAAGCCTTCAGGCACTAGGGGGTGAAATAAATTCGACTTGCTTAGCATAGGAAGAGTTGTAAAGGGGTCTTCTATTTTTACAAAGTCTTTAATGAATCTTCTGTAAATCCAATGTGCCTAAGAAACTTCTTAAGCATCTTTCACATTGGTGGGTCGTTAGGCAAACTTGTCATGCACTTTCGTATTTTTTAAGCTAATGTCCCACCTCAATAGCGGGCTGCTAAGACCTTATGTCCCTAAGAACAATACCAACCATAAAGTAAGATTTTCTCCCGAATTCATGACAAATTCTTCTCTCACATCTAGCTAGAGCTTTGCATTGATTGTTAAGTCATGATTTACAAATCGGATCATAGACCAAGGAAATTTCCAATAAAAATTTCTTGAAGTTCCTCAATCATATCTGTAAAATGGACATCCTGCATCTCTAAGAAGGTAGGCAAAGCAAATTACAAAGTTCAAAAAATCCTGCGGTAATGTTGAATATTACCATAATTGGCAGTGTGAAATTTGGTTTCCTTTTCTTGATCTTCCAGATAAATACGATCTGGAAAATCCGGAATAACCTCATTAAGAACAATAGTAATATTTGGGTGATTGGGCAAGCCTCTCTTAACATTTGATTGATGGAGGGTAAGGGCAATGATCATTTAATTGTGGGCAGCATTTATCTTCATGTAATCTATGCACATCTTGTGCCGCAGTAACAATCTTTTTCAGTATCAATTCATCTTTATCATTTTCACCAGGCACCTTGAATCCTCTTTTTCTTAGGCAACGAATGTACTGGACTGACCCAATTTACTGTATGTAGATTGGATAAATAACTCCATGTTTCCATAAGCTTCATAAATATCTACTCCGGCCCTATTTCAGTATTTCAAGATTCAAGTTCTCCTTTGTATGTTCAAAAGATGAATTTGATTCGGAACATCTACAGTTGTATCCTATGTAGCATAAGTCAGGTGAAATAACCTAGAATATCGTCAGAGAATACTGAGAGCTTTTGCGATATTATGCAACTTGTTTAGTAGTAGAGTGAGGTTTCGCTACTCAAGTTAGCATTGAACAATCACAGGAGATGAGTTATTCGGAGAGGAAAGCAGATTTAAGTCGCATATGGAAGTTGTTTAAGTTCAATTTTGGAGTCTTTCTGAACTGCCATTTGTTCCATGCAAGTGAGTGGTTTGATTGTTTCTGCTAGAGCATGGATCGTGGCGAACTTGTCCGTTTCTTCCTTCACATCAACAACGCCATGACCTTTCGTCACTGATATCCATAAGTTTAACATACTCATCATCCCTATCATCCATATTGAAATGTTCCCTTTCGGGAGCTGTGAGAGCTCTCCTAAAGGATCACCAATACTGAAAATGACTCAGATGCTACCGGTAGTTATAGGAATGCTTAGTATGTCATAAGCGTATATAAGTCAAAGCTCCAAACCGTAGTTATAGGAATACTTAATTTATATATTACTTATGTATGTTTTACATTTAAATTAAAATAAGTAAATATGCCATTAATGTAAAAATTATCTTTTTACAAAAAAAATAGAAGTTATCTAAAAAAAAAAAAATATATATTATATTATATATATATAATTGTAAGTAATTAAAAATGCTAAACTCATGAGCTGGCTCATGTTCATCTTAGCTCGCTCATATAACTCGTGATTTAATTTAAGCTCGATCAATAAAATCATTTACTAAATGAGCCTAAAAAATAGAATCGTGCCTGCGTTGAAAAATTAAGCTGAGTAAGCCAGCCTCCATGAGTTATAGTTCATTTTTGACACCCCTACTTCGAGTGAGTTTTTGTTTTTTTCCACTTCTCAAGTTACAGAGCTAACTTTACGCCTTTAGATTAGTGTCAGGTTTTCAAGGAAAAAAGTCATTTTTCTCTCCTGGCAGCTATTGCGTTCTGCATAACTTGGCCGTTCTAAAACTCTTATATGGTCACTCAAGGTTTCGAAATTTTCCATCAGATCAGAGTATATTAGGTCTTCCCCTATCAAACACAGTTTGGAGGCCATTTTCCATTTCTTGTGAAGACTTGGTATATGTTTGATCTTTACTTTCCTTCTCGTGCTTTCATATCTGCATCGCAGTTGTGGTGAAGCTACCACTAGCGAGAAGCCATTTGTCCGACCCTGAAATTGTTACGGCAATGGACTCCATTTGTTCTTTGTTTGTTCATGTGAATATGTTCTTCAATCTTTCTTTCATTGGGCCCGAGATAGATTTTGTTTCCACTAAGAGTTTGAAAAAGATTCCAACATTGCTTTTTACTTCAGCCAAACTGGATCTCCTACTTCGGATTCGCACTGGATCTCTTTTTTCAACATCCATTCTCTTAAAAACCTTTAACTTGAGGTACGCTCTCATCATACTTCTAACCTTCTCGGATCTTCTAGTATTGATTTTCTTTCCTTGGCCGTGTCAATGCATAGTCCTGGTAGTTGAGGTTTAGACCACCTGTATGAGGTGTTTGATTAGGTTGAGGTTTCCGAGGTGTCGTGGTGTGGGCATTCACGCTGGTATTTATTGAACACTTCCCAAAGTAGTTTTAAAAAGGTTCACCGATACCTCATGGGAAATGTGGATATTTTGTTTTCTCGCCTCCCAATATCTTGCCCTCATCAAAAAATTTTGTTTGATGAAAGCGCTCCTAATTTCTCCCCAGCAAGTCAAGAACCGATCTTAACTGATCCAGGCCACTTTCTAGCGTTCTTTTAAAAGAGAACGAATAGAGTTTTCAAGCGATTGGCGGTCGTTCATACACCATGTCTTCTAACTTTTCATTGTGGATCATTTGGATGTTCAATAGGGTAAACATGGAAGGAATTTGACGTACCAGAACGAGGAACTCAGATTAAGCTCGAAAATCTCATGTGTTTTTCTTTGGTAGTTTGATCACGGACCCTTTAGAATAGGCCTAATCAGGGTCTTAAGAAATCTTGGCATTTGACATTAACGCTCATTCTCATTATTCCAGGGTTATGGTAATTTTAACAAGGAATTGCAGCCCCCATGTTCATTATTGATTTTGGTCTAATGCGGTGCACGTTCGACGCCTCTGGATCTTCTAAGACAACTTTCTTTATTCATTATTTTAAAGAAGTAATCATAGACTTACCCTTGCTTCTAGCAGTTAACCTTAAGAGTCACTTTTCTCCAATAAGGAGGTTTCAAGTTGTAATAGATTTAGAATCGAATCCACAAAGACTCTAAAATTACACAATAGATTTATTGTCTTCAAAATAAAGGTAGAAAGTAATGATAGAAAGCAGTAAACAGAGAGATAAAGTGTTGTAAGTTATCAAGATGAGATAAATGTAGACTTAGGTGAACTCTCAGGTGTAATAGGAATGCTAACTAAATGTGTTATCAGGGATGTATTAAGTTATAGTTTCCGAAATCAAACTCAAGTTTATAATCCATCAATTTTCGTCTGCAAAGATTATATAATGTTTAAAACTAGGACTCCTACTCTCGTATGTAAATCATCGGGGGGTGTCAAATTGCACTAGTTTATGAGTGTCGATCGATACTACTTCTAGACAAGCCTTAGCAAACATGTTTGATAAGTTCTCTAACTATCTAGACCAACTGTCGTATGCAGCTATTTAATAAGATCATACTAGTTTTAATTCAGGAAACAAACCAAGCTTTCGCTTGCGATAGATTAATCTTAAGATCTAGGGTTAAGGTGATTCAGTCTTAATCCTAGCAGTCAGAACAACTAGACGAATAACAATTAATTTCCCTAAAAACAATATGATTAGCAGACCATTAAAACCTTGAAGAACTCTAATATAACAATAAAACTACTCACACATACTCATAGAAAGCATAATTATTGTAGATGAATAGATTGCATAAAATAAAATAGAGAAAGAGTAGAGAAACAGTGTGAGAAACAAAAGGATGTGCATGAAATTCTCTAAGAATGTTTTCCAGATCTATCTCTCTCATCTCCATCTAAGCTCTCTCTCTAGAATATGAGAGCGTAAGTTCAAAACTGATGAAAAGCTAATATAGACTAATATTCGGGTCTAGAGACTTGTTGTGCAATTCCTGGCAACTTTAGGACAGTTCTTGTAATTTTCTCAAATCATCATTGTTAACTATGCGATGCTGAGGTTTCGATCGATGTGACATATGAGTCAGAGTCCTATCGATGCTTCGTTTCGTAGTAACAGGTCTCGGGTACTTCATAGTTTGAGTAGAGCTTTCCTCTCAAGGCTTCAAAGACGATGCCACAACTCGTTCAGTACGGGACGGATTACGAGACTCTGTAAAAGAAACAAAAACGAATATAAAACAATCTAAAACATACTATAGGCATGGGTGAACAAAAGTATAATCATGACATATCACTAACCTGCTGCATGGTTTCATTTCCTCCAAAAAGTTATCGATGACTTTGCGACGTTAATACATCTGATCGAAGTTGTCTCATATTTCTGTAGGACTTCTTTGAGTGCAGTGATGCGTACGGTTAATCTTTGGACTTCTGCGGGCTACTTGTAACCGGCGAAATTTCCCCAACGTTGTGCTGCTGCACATAAACCAGACAGACCATCGATGCACAAGAGTACAGATGTATGGTGAAACGTGGATGCCTTGCGGATTCTCGAGTAGTGAGTGATTAAACCTGAGATTAAGAAGTATAGAATATGTGGCCATATATATACAGCTCATTATCCTCCGCTCGAACTTATGCATGAAACCCGATTCTCCTTTGCTGCTGCGATGAAATACCTTAGCAGTTTATCGTAAGTTTTGATCATGTCGGTGTAAACTCCATAGAGTCATTGCTTGTGGTAGGCTCCGATATCTTTCAAATAATAGGAGGTTTCATGAGTTATCATGATGTTGTCAGTGATACGGCCTTGTGCCAAGAAGGGAAGGAATTGATTTTCAGCTGATCAGAGGTCAAGAACGTGACTGCAGTCTTCTTGAGATAATTTCTTTTGGAAATGATTGTAGAAAACGTTATA